>APFE030878183.1:6109-20539 GCA_000404065.3 Pinus taeda
ACCATACGTTCAATTTCACTCTTTTCGGCATAGGGATATCTATATGGCCTGATGTTTGGAGGAACACTTCCTGGAATTAGATGAATAGCATGATCATGATCACGATAGGTGGGAGACCTTTGGGAGTCTCAAATACCTTGGAATGATTGTCCAAGACTTTTTGGAGATCTGGAGAAATAGATGATTTCGATGTGGAAACATCTAGTGAACATAATTGTGCAATTACACCTCTTTGTTCCCTTTTTAGAAGCTTTTTCATAGTTAGAGCTGATTATCTTTCCCAGTTTCCCTGCAATTCCACTTAATCCAACTTCCTTTCCTTCCATAGAAAATTTCATGAAAAGTTCTTGAAAATTAAAAGCTATTGTACCCAAGGATTGTACCCATTGGACTCCTAATACAACATCATCACCTCCCATTGGAATGGAAAGCATTGGGCTAGTCAATACATATTCTCCCATGGATAGCTTGATATTATGGCACTTCTGGATTTAAGAGATCTGTGGTTTGTATCTTTCAATTCAGTTACCGGAGAACCCACAGTATGAACATTTTTATGCCAACGTTTCAAATCCCAAATGGGGTCCATCATCAGGACTTAAGAATGATGATAAAAGATGAGCTGCTTTAGGGAATAAATACTAATGAGGTTAAATTTTGGAACACTGTCGGCTGGGAAATTTATTAATTAATTTTATTCATTTTATTAAAATAATTTTATTAATTTGAATTAATTAATTTATTTTATTTTATTAATAATTCATTTAATTCTATTAATTTAATTAGAATAATAAATTGATAAATTAATTTGATTCTACTTAATTAAAATAAATTAAAATTTATTATTTTATTAATTAATTTAATTAAATACTAAGTTAATAAGTAATAATAAAATTAAATTATAAAAAAATTATTTTAAATTTATAAAATTAATAAATTAATAAAAAATTATTAATAAAAAATTAAATTAATAATAAAATTGTATTAATAAAATAAAATTTATTTATTTTATTAATTTACCTTATTAATTTAATTAACTAAATATAAACCCTAATAAATTAATTTATTATTAATTATTAATAATTTATGATTAATTATAATTATTATATGATAATTAATATACTAATTAATATATAGAAATTCATTTATTAATTAATTATGATTAATATATAGAATTTTAATTATTATTGTTGAATTTTTAGGTTAATTATTATAAGTTTGCTAATATTAAAATAGGGTTAATGGAATATTTTACCTGCTTACCTGTTATACCTGGGATGAGTTTGCGATCTTGATTCCTTGATCAAGGGAAGCCAACTTCTGCTAATCTCCATACCGTTGTCCCTGTTTAGATTATGAGGATGCTTGATAATTTCAAGCGCTTCTCTGATCTTTCATTTCTGCTGCTGCTCCTCCTTTGCGATAATGGATGCGCTTTCGAGGCAGATATGGTGCTTAGTCTTTGTGGAGTGCTCAGCCAAAGCTGAGGTACGAGATCTAAAGCAATTTATTGCTCCTCCATTTGCAACCATCACTTGACACTCTGGTGCTGGATATAAGAAGCAATTCAATTCTTTTGCTACCTTACAATGAATAAAATTGTGGGTACTTCTTGAATCAATCAACACTATTACCTTTTCTTATTGATTTGTTCTTCTATCTTGATGGTTTGAGGAGTGGTAATTCCTGCCAATGCATTACAAGATATGGTCGGATTCATTTCTTCCTTATCTAGGCTTTGTTCCTGGAGTATATCCTCTTCTTTTGACCTTTCTTACTCCTTTTCTTCTTCCTCTTCACAATCTATGTAGAATAGTTTCTTCTTAACACACTTATGACCTTTAGTGTATTTGCTATCACAACTGTAACGAAGCCCTTTTGCTATTTTTTCTTCAATTGTTGTGGTGTCATCCTTATAGGTCGTGGAAGAGTAAGGGCAACAACACTTCCATCTTTATAGTTGTGCGTGATATGCTTCTTGGTTGCCATAATTTTGCTTTCCATTTTTCTTGCTAACCTGAATTCCTTCTCTAATCAATCAAGTTCCCAAAGGCGAACATCATGTTGGATATTATCCTTTAAATTCCCTATGAGCATATCAATCCTATGCTCCTCTAGAATATTATTTACCCTTATGTTCAATTTTTGGAACTCTTCAATGTGCTCCATTATTGAACCCTTTTGTTTGAGACTTATCAATTGGCTAAAAAAAGTGTTGCTTTTTGTATCCTCATAATGTGTTGTCAATTCTTCCGTAAAAATTGCCCAAGTGATAATTTGTTTATCAGAGCAAAGCCATTGATACCATACAAACTTATTTGGTTCCAAATATAAAGTTGCAATACGTACCTTTTGTGTGTTTTGCACATTATTGAGATGGAAAAATTGCTCCATTTGTAATATCCATGTTGCGAGATCCTTGCCATAAAACTTCCTCATATCGATTTTTGGATTATGGTGGGCCTTCAATCCAAAATTAGAGTCTATGAAATCATGATTAACATTTCTTTTGTTTGCATCATGAGTTTCCTTGACTACCCTTTCACCATTTGTAAGTATTTCTTGTAGAAAATTTGTCAAATCTGTCTTCAAATCTGCCATGTCTCTCTTCAAATCTGTCTTCAAATCTATCTTCAAATTGTCCAGCTTGGCTTCCACACCATTCATATTAGCTTCCATGCCATTTCTCTTAGATTCCACGCCATTTATCTTAGATTCTATTGGCTTTTGTGAGAGTGAAATTTGTTGCACTTGGTCTTGTAATTTTGATATATCATGTAGCATTTCTTCCTCTTCTTCATGAGTCATGCTATAGCTTTCAGGTTGCTTACTAGGTGTTTGCATTTTCTTTCCTCAAGGCATTAGTTATCGATAATAATGCTCTACTATGCCCTTTGAATTCCTTCAAAATAATTTTTCAAACCAAGCTTAAGCAAAAATTTAAAAAAAATCTAAACACCTTTTTTCACTTTGTAGGAGCTTGATATTGCCTCTGATGTATCTCTGTAACTTCGGATCATCCAGTTCTAAAATTGCGACCTGTAGTATCCCTCTGTGTCCTCTTTCCTATGCCACCAGTCTGATCCAAATTGGATTCTCCAAGGAAGAGTTATGCCAAATCTCCCACAGTGACCTGATTATAGAGTAGTTCAGTAGAGCGAACTTGTATGACATGCCACATGTCCCTGTTTCGACCTTTGGCTTTGAAAAATAGATACAAGAAACTACAGTCCATCCTCTTTCTGTGCCTTCTTACGAAACTTCAATCTGATGCTCAGAGAGAAAGTTATGGAAATTTTCCCCAGGTGACCTATTTGGAATGTAATCCAGGAGACTGCAAAAAGACCAACTTCCTCAGATCATGTCTCCGCAAATATCGTGCAAAAGGATTTGAAATTCAGAGCCAAGGTTTAGTGCGATTTCGTCTCAAATGGGTTTTTTTCTCTTCTGAAACATTGCAGAAAAAAGTTATAGCGAAAATGCCACGATGACCTATTTGGAGCAGCAAAACCCTAGAATCCAAAGCTCTGATACCAAATGTTTTGAAACCAGCTCACAAAAAGATAGAAAAGATAGATCAATGCCTTAGAATTCAGCCTCTTCTAGGGGGAAACCTCCTTTACGTTACACAAATGAATGATTCTTTGATGATTTAAATGACAAAACCTCCTTTCTATGTATAGGAGTCTAAGGAGTCACAATATAACCCAGCCGACCTAACAATAATAATAGAAAGGCAGAAAAATAACAATAGAGGGATTCTATGGGGCACAGTAATAACAATATGGGGACAATAGGGGCACAACAATATTAATAAGGGATATAACTACAATAGTAATGGGATATCACTAGTATTATAGGGACCTAACATAATGCTCTAAACCACTTTCAGACCTCGCCTCCAAAACTCTGCACAAATAAACTCATGGACACATTTTCGGCATCTACCTCATGAAGATCAAAGAAGTTGTTCATTTTATCAACATGATGCTATGCTGTGATACTTTGAGTGGAATCGAACAGAGGTATTTTACTTTGGTAATCAATGGGCATATCATCCAAATTCTGAGGCAGAACGAGAGGTGCATATCTGGCAGCCATGACTCGGGGCGGATTTGAAATTGGTCTTGGAGAAAGAGGAGGATTTATGACAACAAGAGTTGTTGATGTAGCAGAAGTAATGGGAATTTGAGCGGTAATGATAAGATGATGAGGGAGGGAAGGTATAAACGGAGATGTCGAATGACGTACTGGAATATGGGGAATTGAGGATGAGGCAAAAGATGTTGAAGTCGAATCAGAGAGCTCAGGAATTTGACCAATGATGATGGATGACTGAGGAGAGTTTTGAAGATTGCAGTTACTTATCAAGTTGGCTCGTTGGATTTCAAGCTCTCTGGTGAATTCTGGGTCTGCAACTATATCTAGTAATTCACTATCAAATGTTGTTCTAAATAGGGAGAGACCAAAGTATTCGTCAATAGGAAGATCTTCAAGGAACAACCACTCTATCGGGCATGAATGAGATCTGAAAACCGGTCTAGGACTTGATACACTTTCTTGTCTGAGTATCTGAGGGATAATATTATGATTTTCAAATACGGGAGGAGGATCGGGATCAGGATTGGACCTGGTGTATCTTCTTGAAGCCAGTGTGTTCAAAGTTCTCAAGATTTTGATATTGCTTTACAACTTTCCACTTTTCAGCCTACTGAATTCTAAACTCTATCATCCAAAAGTTTAGAAATTCTCAATTGTACTAGGGTGATTTGTCCTTCTTCCCCCGTATGGTCACCACTATGTTAGAGCCTAGATTGACCTCAGGCTGAAGGAAGGCAATTCTAGGATAGCCACAAACCAAGCTTAACCTGGTAGCTAGCCCTACTAGGTTGGGAGAGGGCTCTCTCCTTGTCAATATCACTTGAGATGACTTAATTGAATATGGATTTTAGGCTAGGTATGGTAGCTCTAGAGTTTTTGGTTGATTTTGATGATTTTGCTGCTAGATCAAATGGAGCAGGCAACTTTGGGTCCGGGAAACCAAGTCATAATTGCAGGGTGTTCTGTGGGGCGACGTAGGTAGGTGTTTTGGCACTTGGAATTGAGTGATATGGTAGGTCTAATATTGGTGAGGAGCTGAGAAGGGCATGCAAGGATCATGAGTCCTCTTTAGACAGTTGAAAACATCAAAAACTAAATGTATTCCCAAGGCAGAGCATTGTTACCAATGTATTCCACCTATCTATCTTGATTTCATTTAGTTAAGAAGAATGAAATAGATTTTGGGACATATAACACATGAGAAAAAATAATGACAGAAGGATAAATAATGCAAAAACACATTACCACAAGAATCCCATAAAAATAGCTCCAAATCTTGGTTTATTTCCTTGCCAAAATGCTATAGAGATGTATAATGTAGCTCAAAACATCCACAAGAGTCCAACCTTTACAAATGAGGAAGAAAATACATAATATAGACATGAAAACCACCTATGCTAGCCATCAGGGGTCGAATCCAAGAGATAATGGGTTGTTTCAACCATATCTAAACTAGGAACAAGAATATAGGCAGTGGAACAACTTGCCTCTAAAACCATGGAAACTGATTCATTGACCCCCAAACCACTTCAAAATGATGAATCCACCCTCTAAGGTCAGTTTACACTTACATTTACATAGCATAGCATCATTTGCAATCATAAATTCATCCAAGATGAAAGCAAAAGTCAACTTGTAGGAAAACTAGGCGAAATTTGGGTTTTTGAGCAAACTGGTTCTATACGTAGCGCCACTTGTCTTATGCGTAGCACCACTTCTCAGTTGATTTTGGAGGCCTTACACTTAGCCAAATTGAGCCCAAGATAGCTCATTTGAAATTTTTGCCTATATAGTTTCTGGAACATCTTCAATTTTTTTATTTGGAGGTCATTTGCCCCCTCAAAAGTGGAATCTCCCAAGGTTGCTTCCTATGTGTCCAAAAAGAGGCAGAGAGGGCATATTTTGATGGTTTTTTGACCTTTAAGTGACCAAGATTTACTCCAAAAATGTTGAAACTTTCAACGATTGATGTTCTCATCATGCTAAATCTGAATATGCAAACCATTTCTCCAAAAAGTCTCCCAGTCAAAAGCGTAGCGCCAGTTCATAAAAATAAAGGAGAAAAAGCCCAGATGTGTAGTGCTAAATTATGGTGCATAGCGCTAGTGAATTTCCTCCAAGAACACAACAATTTCCTCCTTTTGCTCAATAACCCCTTAAAATCGTGATTTTTCTCATGAACTTCAACTTTAACAATGAATTAACTTGAGAAAGAAATGACCTTTATATGGGTTGGGCACTTTTGATATTTCACTCTCCAAAACCCACTTTATAATGTCTTTTGGCTTTCTCAAATACTCTATTTTTTTGGATGCTTGACTTTTTGCTTGAAATAGGTGAACTAAT
The DNA here is from genome assembly GCA_000404065.3 of Pinus taeda. Taxonomy (NCBI): domain Eukaryota; kingdom Viridiplantae; phylum Streptophyta; class Pinopsida; order Pinales; family Pinaceae; genus Pinus; species Pinus taeda. Next base: position 12,557 of record APFE030878183.1, read on the forward strand.
ATTTGACAATATTTTGCTTTTGCAGTGGCATGTATTTGGAAATATCAGCAGGCGAATAGGAGCAGCATGAGACTTATTAATTACATATGAGAAATGATGAAATTACATGAAATTACAAACAAAAAAACAATGCTCTGTTTTCACCTCAAACTGGTTTTGAGGTGAAAAACTTATTAAATTTACAAATTATGATTTTAAAGATTTCCTAATGATTATTGTCATCCTCATATGTTTGCTGACCCTTATTGGTCAATGGTTACTAAAAATTTGACATGGTGAAGCCCTAATACCTACTAAAACTGAAACCCTAACACCTAAGACCTATTTGATGAAATAAACTAAAAATGAACCTGAACCTGAACCATTGACTGAATCACACATGGAAAGTGGTCAACAAATATGTGTCATGAGGGGAAAATTAAAATGTGCCTACCATTAGTTGATCCATGACTTAATGGAATGCAACTCATTGAGAATGGGACTCCTAATATGAATGCAAAAGAGTGAATTTTGATCACTGATGGCAGTGTGAAGACACTAACACTAACACATTCCAGTGTTGGTGGTCATCCTTAAACCACCACCCTTTATACCAACATTTAGAGAGCGCACTCAACCTAGTGCTGCCATGCAGTTTTTGCACATTTTGTATTACAGCTCTCTTCTTGGACTCATACATAACCCTTTGGAAGAGGGGGGAATGTTGGACACCTAATCCTCTAAGGGTTAGTGTGGAAGCTGAATAGACTAAAGGAGTCCAAGAGACCTTGGGATGTGGAACCCAACGGTCAAACCATGTAATATAAATGTATATCATTTGTTAATAAAAAAATATGCTCTCATTTTTTATCTTTCATACGTTTTCTACCATGTTTGTGCTTAACAAGAACAACATTGATTATATGTGGAAATTAGATCTAGTTGACATATGTAAATATCTATTATTAATACAAAACTTGTTGGTTTTTTCTTTGTTGAAAAAAAAAATCTGTAGGGAGGAAAAAGAAAAATAGAGTATTGAGATAGTCCATTTGACATACAAAAACTCAAAAGATAGCCTAAATGGCCTTTAAAGTGGACAATAGGAACAAAAAATCAATAAAGCATAAGCATGGCATAAACTAAGCAAAAGGATTAGAATCTATGGTTGTAACCTGGATGGGGTAGTTGTTTTCACCTAGAATGTCTCCAACCGAGGTTGGGATACCTAGGTGTTGTTCAATGCACTCCATCTGTTAGTCCAATTCCTTCATATGAAAATGCATATGATCAAGTGAATGAAGGACATCTACACAATGCTTGTGCAAGTCCAATAAGGTTCTGCCAAGGAGGAACTTCATGTGGCAATTTAAATCAATTATGTAAATATATTGGTTGAAGTGTTCACGAGTGTGCCTAGTGTTTGGTACCCAATTTTCCATCTTAGCAAGTTCCTCCATGTCCAAGAGTTGGGGCTTGTGACAGGTACATTCCTCCTTAGCATGAATTAGTTTCTCTTGGATGGGGCTTGTTGTGGTTTGATGAAAACGAGCAACAATTTCCTCCAGGGGGTGGTGCATCTGTGTGTGGCCCCGATGGGACCAATCTTGATAGTAGGTCACTCCCCTATAGACACAAACACGTTGATGAGGGATAAAGGAGGGGTTAAAAAGGAGAAGAAAGTATAGGTCTAGGGGAGGGAAGACAAGAGCTATAGAAAGTTGGGCGGAAGCCACGTATTAGGGACATGACGAATAGAGATAATGTAGCAAGAGCTACAACGAATGGGGGCTGCCAACAATGTCCAAGGTATAAGGGAAGGGAGATGGTTGAAGAGAAGTAGAGCATAAATAATAAAGTCAACTAGAGACGTAGACTGTAGAAATTCCAATGTAGATTCAAACTGTTAATTATAATTTACTAAAACAATAGACTTGAATCTACTCTACTCATCAACAAAAATAATTAATTGTTTGAGAAATCACAACATAAACATGAGACAAGATTCAATGACATATGCTCATATATTTACCTAAGGGGAAACTTGCTGCTCAAAACCCCTTCCTATCTATATATTGCATTAGATCAGAAAAATAGAGAAGATTTACAATGCTTGCTCAAGCTTGAGAAACCTTTGCACTAGTACAATCTATCTCACTACCTCACATGCTGACTCTAGCCAATTTTGTTGCCTACCAAGTTCCTATTTCCTTGTGTTGTTCAATGAGTAATTAGGTCTCTATTTAATAGGAATTTTCCTCCATTGGATTGCACAGTTCCTTTAGGCTCTTCCTCTGACTGCATGCACCATCTGTACAATTCAGATAATTATAACACTGATAGTACACTGCCCTTGAACTCCAATCTCAACTGAGTAAATCTCAAATCTGACATGCATGAGTTATTTATGGTTGAATTATCACTTAACTAGTTGAACACGTGAAGCCACACCCCACTGTCTAATATCCTACTAGTTCCTCCATCAGTTGGAACTAGTTTAACTAACTTTAACTTAGTTAAAATGAATTAATTAATTACAACTCAAAATAAAATCAACCAAGGCTCCTATAACGTAGGAGGCACTCTACATGACTCTAGTTAGAACCTCAACTAGAAATACCTAAACCAACTAAGTCAAATTAACTTAGTTAACTCGTACAATTTGTCTTATGATGTGGAATTACAATTTTATTCTAATTTAATTCAAGGGAAAATTAAATCAAGATTTTCTTGTTGCATTTTCAACACTCCCTCTCAACAAGAAATGGATTCACATCTACCCTAATCCAGTACCTTTGGAATGTATTGCATACAACACCTCTCACTATTTCTACTGCTACTGCAACATTTGCAACTGAGAATAATTAACAAAATAATCATTGAATCAATTTGCAACTGTTTACTGGGAAAACTATGCTGCTACTGAATTTGCTACTGAGCCTCTTGCTCTACACTCCTCAATATCTTACTGACATTGATCATCGTGCTACTGAATATTATGGGCCCCTATAGCAAGGTAATGATCCATGAGACAGCAAAATCTCAATGGACCGTGCCCAAATTTCCACAATTCTGAGACTAAGGATCTACATCACCTAACCTCACTCCTGGAGGTATGGTTGCATGCATTGTGAAATATGATCAATCATATTATTGTTGTTACTTCCCTATTTCTTCTTCCACACTACTACTACAAATACTGCAATAATGAGTCTGATCTCCTCAGATCCTAAACTACTAGTTTCCATAGGGATGCTCCCTCTGAAACTAGACTCCCTTTGAGTCTCGATTTCCCTATGGGAAATATAGCTGCTCCTCATTCTTCCAATATCAATGATCACAACTCCTTTTTGTGTCACTAAATATTGGCTCATCAATTTGCCTAGTAATAGCCTTCTAGCTCCATTAAGAAGTCTGCACAGGTTCTTTTGGATGTGCCCTTAACTAGGGCTCCATAACTCTGCCTCCTAACAACTCATTAGTTCTTCAATGATCAGTGTACATAAGGACTTCAAGGACTAAGTTGATTTTAAAGCTTCGATACCATGTAGAAATTCCTCTGTAGATTCAAACTGCGAACTGTAATTTACTAAAACAATAGACTTGAATCTACTCTACTCATCAGTGAAAACAATTAATCAATCGAGAAATCACAACATAAACACGAGACAAGATTCAATCACATATGCTCAAATATTTATCTAAGGGGAAATCTCGCTTCTCAAAACCCCTTCCTAACTGTATATTGCATTAGACCATAAAAATAGAGAAGATTTATAATTCTTGCTCAAGCCCGAGCAACCTCTGCACTAGTATAATCTATCTCATTACCTCACATGTTGACTCTGGCCAATACTTAGCCAATTATGTTGCCTACGAAGTTCCTATTTCCTTATGTTGTTCAATGAGGAATTAGGCCCTCTATGGATTGCGCAGTTCCTTTAGGCTCTTCCTCTGTTTGTATGCACCATCTATACAATTAAGATAATTATACAACCGATAGTACACTGCTCTTGAACTCCAATCTCAACTGGGTAACTCTCAAATATGACATAACAGTGTTATTTATGGCTGAATTATCATTTAACTAGATGAACACATGAAACAGCACCCCATTGTCTAACGTCCTACAAGTTCCTCCATCAATTGGAACTAGTTTAACTAACTTTAACTCAGCTAAACTGAGTTAATTAATTACAACTCTAAATAAACTCAACCATGGTTCCTATAAGGTAGGAGACACTCGACATGACTCTAGTTAGACCCTCAACTCAAATTAACTAAACCAACTAAGTCAAATTAATTTAGTTAACTTGTACAAGTTGTCTTGTGATGTGGAATTACATTTTTATTCCTAGATTAATTCAAGGGAAAATTAAATCAAGATTTTTTTGTTGCATTTTCAACACTCCCTCTCAACAAGAAAGGGATTCTCATCTACCCCGATAGAGTACCTTTGGAATGTATTGCATGCAACACCTCTCACTATTTTTGCTTCTACTGCAACATATGCAACTGAGAATAATAAACATAAATAATAATTGAATCAATCTCCCACTATTTATTGGGAAAATTGTGCTATTGCTGACTCTTCTATTGAGCGTTCTGCTATGCACTCCTCACTTTTGACTGACATTGATCATCCTGCTACTAAATACTGTGGGCCCCCATAGCAAGGTAATGATCCATGAGACAAAAACACCTCAATGGACCCTACCGAAATTTCTACAATTATGTGACTAAGGATCTACATCGCCCCACCTCACTCTTGGAGGTATGGTTGCATGCATGGCAAAATATGATCTAATCATATTGTTTTTGCTACTATTTTGTTGTTTCTTTTGCATTTTTGCTACAACTACTGCAATAATGAGTTTGATCTCCTCAAATCCTAAACTACTAGCTTCCATAGGGATGCTCCCTCTAAAACTAGACTCCCTTTGAGTCTCGATTTCCCTGTGGGAAATCTCTCTTCTCCTGATTCTTCCAATATCAATGATCACAAATTTTTATGTCACGAAAAATTGGCTCACTGATCTGCCCACTAGCAAGCTTCTAGCTCCATTAAGAAGTCTGCATATAGGGTCTTCAAGATCTGCCCTGAACTAGGGCTCCATAACTCTGCCTCCTAACAACTCATTAGTTATTTAATGATGAGTGTACATAAGGACTTCAAGGATTGGTCCTAATGTGATTTCAAAGCTCTAATACCATGTAGAAATTCCTATGTAGATTCAAACTGCTATTTGTAATTTCCTAAAACAATAGACTTGAATCTACTCTACTCATCAACAGAAACAATTAATCGATAGAAAAATCACAACATAAACATGAGACAAGATTCAATCACATATTCTCAAAGATTTATCTAAGGGGGAAGCTCACTACTCAAAACCCCTTCCTATATGTATATTGAATTAGATCATAAAAATAAAGAATATTTACAATGCTTGCTTAAGCATAAGCAACCTCTGCACTAGTACAATCTATCTCACTACCTCACAAGCTGACGCTGGCCAAAACTTAGCCTATTTTGTTGCTTGCCAAGCTCCTATTTATTTGCACTGTTCAATGAGGAATTAGCCCCTATTTAACAGGAGCTTTCCCCCATTGAATTGCGCAGTCCCTTTAGGCTCTTCCTCTGAGTGCATGCACCATCTGTTTAATTCAGATATTTATACAATTAATAGTGCACTGCCCTTGAAATCCAATCTCAACTGGGTAATTCTTCGATTTGACATGCATGAGTTATTTATGGTTGAATTATTAGTTAATTGGTTGAACACAGAAGGCAACACCCCATTGTTTGACGTCCTACTAGTTCCTCCATCGGTTGGAACTAATTTAACTGACTTTAACTCAGTTAAATTGAATTAATTAATTACAACTCAAAATAAACTCAACCAGGGCTCCTATAAAGTAGGAGACACTCTACATTACTCTAGTTAGACCCTCAACTCGAATTAATTGAACCAACTAAGTCAAATTAACTTAGTTAACTCATACAAGTTGTCTTGTGATATGTAATTACAATTTTATTCCTAATTTAATTCATGGGAAAATTAAATCAGGATTTTCTTGTTGCATTTTCAACATAGACCGGCGACTAAGTTCACAAAGCAAAAACCATGGTATGTGAGCATACAAAGAGCAGGGTCTATCAAAACAAAACAAAGAGAGAAGTGCATAAGGAAAATAAGAAGACCAGAGAACAAAAGAGTGTTAGGTCCCTATACTACTAGTGTAACCCCTTATTGTTATTAGTACAACCCCCTTATTATATTGTCGTGCCCATGTAGTCCCCATATTGTTATTATTGTGCCCCATAGAAGCCCACTATTGTTATTATTGTGTCCTTTCAGTATTATTGTTATGTCGGCTCTAATTATATTATGACCCCTTAGACTCCTTTATATAGAAATGAGGTCTTGTTAGTTGTATCATCTAAGAATTGTTCATTTGTGTAATGTAAAGGAGGTTGTCCCCTCGAAGAGGCTTATTTCTAAGGCATTGATCTATCTTTTCTATCTTTTTGTGAGCTAGTTTCATAACATTTGGTATCTGAGCTTTGGATTTTAGGGTTTCACTGCTCCAAACAGGTCTTCGTGGAATTTTCGCTATAACTTTTTTTCTGCGACATTTCAGAAGCTACAACAAAAACACATTTGAGACAAAGTAACGTGAAACCGTAGATCCAAATTTCAGATCTTTCTTGCTATATTGTTAGAGATATGATCTGAGTAATTTAGGGTTTTTGCAAGCTCCATAATTTCATCTCAAACAGGTCATGGTGGAATTTTCGTTATAATATTTTTTCTGCGAAGGTTCAGACTCTTAAATTAAAACCCATTTGAACCGAAATCTTGTTGATGCTCGGGTCCAAATTTCAAATCTTTTATCGCTATTTTTTGGAGATATAATCTGAGGAAGTTAGGGTTTTGTAGACTCCCGAATTACATTCTAAATAGGTGACCTTGGGAAAATCGTCATAACTTTCTCTTAGAGAATCATATTGAAATTTCGTAAGAAGTTATAGAAAGAGGACAGACTATAGTTTTTTGTGTATATTTTTCAGATCCTAAGGTTGAAACAGTGACACGTGGCACTTTGTACAAGTGCGCTCTACTGAACTAGTCTATAATCAGGCCATCGTGGGAGATTTGACATAACTCTTCCTTGCAGAATCCATTATTGCTCAGACTTGTGGGTTAGAAAGAGAATGCAAAGGGCTACTGCAGGATGCAATTTCAGAACCTGGAGATCAAAAATTACAAAGTTACAGTTGTTTCAAGATCAAGATCCTAAAATCAAGAAAATGCGATATGAGCAAGTTTGGTGGCAAGAATCTGGTAAATTGGATACTACAAATGGAGCAATATTTTGATTTACATGAGGTGCAACTATTACAAAAGGTACGTATTGCATCTTCATATTTAGAACAGGATCAATTTTTATGGTATAAAGGGCTTTGTTCTTGTAAACCACTTGTTACATGGTCAATTTTCATGGAGGAAATGATAGCACATTATGAGGATACAAAGAGCAACACCTTCTTTAGCCAATTGATAAATCTAAAAAAAAATTGTTCAATGGCAAAGCACTTGAGGACTTTCAAAAATTGAATATAAGGGAAAATGATATTCCAGAGAAGCAGAGGATTGATGTATCCATAGGGACTTTAAAGGATAACATTCAACATGAGGTTCATCTTTGGGAACCTGATTCATTGGACAAGGCATTCAGGTTGGTAAGAAAAGTGGAAAGCAAAATTATGGCAACAAGGAAGTCTACCCCTCACAACTATAAAGATTGGAAGTGTTGTTTCTCCTAGCCTTCCACAACCTACAAGGGTTACACCACAACAATTGGAAGAAAAAAGAGAAAAAGGGCTTTGTTACATTGTGATAGCAAATGCACTAAAGGTCATAAGTGTGTTGAGAAGAAATTATTTTACATAGAGTATGAAGAGGAGGAAGAAAAGGATCAAGAAACATCAAAAGAAGA
>APFE030878183.1:31144-52059 GCA_000404065.3 Pinus taeda
TTGTTATTTAAAAAAAAAAGTATTTAAACCGATAATAATAATTCTTTATAATACAAGACCAAAAAGAAGAGTTTAAAAATAAACTAGATTTTCCATATCAAGATTTGCTCAGTGGAATAAAAGTACAGTGAAAGTAAAAAAAATATGAGCCAACAATCCATCAAACCTTAAGTTTTTTCAAGGCGGTTGTCGCTCTTTAGACTCGCTTCTGTGTTAGATGGGTTGGTTTTCAAATACAATTATTACTGCACTGTAAAATTATAAGTCGTCGATCCCTGTAATTAACAGAATTTAGTTAGTTACAACAAGAGGGAAATCATTCATCACCCTATATGAATCTTTGAAAGGAGTACGACTGTATATTGTGTGCAAAAATTTGATTAGACCATGGCACTCTGAGCATGCAATTGGTCTTAAGATCTTGTTCGTCCCTGGTCCATAATTTTGATAGTTTCAATAGAAAAGTGTATCAAGAGCAAAGGATCCATTCCAAGGCATCCATCCCATCCCGTTAAGTCTGATGAGTTTGCTGACTATTTGTGCTTGACTATTCACGGACTTGACTATTTGTGCATAATCCGAGATGAATTTTCAGAGGAATTTTATCTTGCCCAAGAAGGACTGCATGGCTTTCTTGTTGACTACATGAGGAATATGTGTGATATCTTCAATCCTGTCCGGATCCGCCTCGATCCCGCTCTTGGAAAAAAAGTGTTCGGGGAGGTTCCCCTCCCACAAGACGAATACACTCTTCTTGGGATTCAAGGAAATCTCGTATCTTCGGCATCACACGAAATTTTTCTTAAGATGGCATATTTGGTCTTCTCGTCTTCTTGAGAACACAGACATATCATCAAGGTATACCACCATGCTCTGCCTAATGAGTCCATGAATGTGATCTCCATAGCACGCTGAAATGTTTCTCCTGCGTTTATAAGCCCAAATGGCATTCGTCTATAAGTGAACGTACCCCACTTGGTATGGAAAGTTGTTTTCAGTCTCTCAAGTTCTGCTACCAGAACCTAGTTGTATCCTTAAAAATCGTCAAGAAGAGAGAACATCTGTGCCCTAGATACTGTTTGAAAAATATGGTCCATATATGGCACGGGGTAGTTGTCTTTGTCTAAGGCGCGATTAACGTTCTAGAAATCGACACACAAGAGGATTTCCCCAGACTTCTTTTGTACAGGCACAAGGTTGGAAATCCAAGTGGAATGATGAACTTTATATATGATCTGTGCATCCAACAATTTAGTAAGCTCTTTCTATATGATGAGTTCAAGCGACGGATGTACTTTTCTCAGCTTTTGCTTATATGGCTTGAGCCCTTCCCTGATTGGGATGATATGTTAGATGATCCATGTGTTATAAATTTTCAGGTCGGCATACATCCATGTGAACAAATGTCGGTACTGTTTGAATAAGTAGATGAAGGCTTGTCATTCTTTCTATGTACAACATGTACTAAGATTTACAATCTTCGAATCCTTTTCTGTTCCCAGGTTTATTAGTTCATGCCTCATGGTGGAACTATGGGACTTGCTATTCCTTGGCCCTTGGAACTGCTCTTGCAAGTCATATAGCTCTTCCAGGGATACCACACCTTTTGTGATAATGTGGCCTTTCATGTCATTAGCTCCTGCTTGCAAAGAGTGTTCGTGCTCATTGTCATCTATTACTGCGTCTTTAAAAATGCTAGCGTTGGCCATAAAATGTAGTATATGTTGATCATCATTAAACACATGCAAGTTAGTTATGTTGTCCAGGATAAATGGTTTGTACAAAATTTAAATAGTAAATCTATCCCTAATCAGTGACATTCTTGAGGCTGCATTTGCTAGTGCATTGGTAGCTGCATTACGCGTATGTGGCACAACAATGATATTAAACGCTATGAAGTTTGAGATTAGTTGCCATACCTCTACTTGGTAGTTTTTTAGATGTGATGATAAACAATGAATGGTACCTTCCGTACAACTATCTCTGAATCACCTACCACTTTAAGCATGAGCACATTAAGGCTGATGGCTTTCACAAAGCCCAACACGAATGCTTCATATTTGCTACATTGTTCGTGCACTCAAACTCCAAGTGGCTTGATACCAGATGCTTCCTATTGCAAGGGTCAATCAAAACACACTCGGCTCCTGATATGTCCTGTGTCTTTGATCCGTCGAAGTACAAAGTCCACAAATCATCTATACACTGACCGCTTGATGTGCTAGTACTATTGCTACTACTATCGCTACTACTACTGCTACTATTGTACAATTTGTTGTACAAGTTTCATTACCATCAGTTGGGCAATGAAGGAGTCCCAACTGTGTTTTTGGTGGGGTTGGAGCTAGCCGTGCAGGAAAGCACCCCAACGTAGTCTCAAGGAGGAAGTTGCCAAACACGAGTTCTGTGAGAGCCAATGATTCATTCTCTCCATTGATGGGAGTGACATTATGCTTCATTTACCTCTCAGATTCTACCCGGATTTGGTTGCACTTGACCTTGTGTGGAAGCCACATGTGAGACCAATATGTAGGAAAATACACATCCAACTTGTTGGCCCAGTCCTTACTGAGTAATAGACCATATGCTTCCAAGATGTCCACAACCACTATGTTGATGCATTGGTGGACTCGACTATCATGGAATAGTCGAATGATCATGTCTTATAATTCAGCAACGGATGGTACCGATGTTCGATCAAGTTGGATGATTTGCGCAGATGTCTCGCTCCACTGTGCATTGATCCTTTTAGCGATGGAGAGCGGCATGACGTTGGCATTCGCGCCGAAATCAACCAAATAGTTGTGAACATTATAGTTGAATATTTCAAAAGATAGCAATAATGGAGGTTAACCTGAGTTTGCTTCTTCCATCCGGAGTGCATTAAGCACAGTTGAAAGTGATATGAGAGGTGTGCTTTCTCCCTTGCTAGTATAGGTTGCGTTGTCTGTCACTGTCTATCCCAATGTGCGCAGCAGGATATCTCGCTCACTCTGGATCTTAGCCAATTCGAACAAACTGATGTTTGCTCGAGTTTTCTTCATGTCATCAATAATGTTGTAATATAGAGGTGGTAGACTCACCAAGGTGTCAAGGGTAAAATGAGTGTTCGTGTTATCTGGTGGAGTGTTGTGCAGGTTGCTTCTCATGGATGCGTTTTTGTTCACCACTGTCCTCCCGGACTTGCATTATAATTTTTTCTCTGGGCCAGCTGGTGGATCGATCTTCCTTATTAGCAGTCTGATCTTTTCTTGCATCTCCCCAAGTGTGGGGAAAGCCCCTTTACTTCTAAGATTGTAATGGTTAGTTTTCTTTTAAGGTTGCTTTTTGGTGTTTGTCTATGCCATTGTTTGCAAGCACAGATACATGTCCACCACATGCTTAGAGCTTGATGGCTCATCAGGTGAAACCTCTTCGTCATTGTACATGTCTTCTGGTTGCTCCTACATATTGCTTCTCACCTCGAGTGTATGTCTGTAAAAATTATTTGTGACTTGCTTCCAACCTGGACAAGAATTCTCAGGATGATATTCTTCGTGGAAAGAACATAATTTCATATATGCACACTGTTCGAGCTGGAAGACATTCTTCTGCGCATTTTTTGGAATGAATTGGCTGGTGCTTGATTCACTGCTTTCATATCTATGCCTAGGTGGGTGACTTCTTGCAAATGTGTTCTATCTACGTTGTTTGAGTTCAGACATTTCAGTGGACAAGCTCTTGACAAGACGAGTCTCAATGTCAGTTACTTCCTTGTCTCTACCCTTGCTCATTGTTGCTTGGGACTTCCTAATCGCATCCTTGGTGTCCTTCATCGATTCATCATCCTTGATGACTCCGACAGCACACAGGTGTTTCTCAACAGTGATAGCCTCTTCACAGTGTTGGTCTCACAGATTTATTGACGAACTGCGTAATGGTGGTTGGTAGTGCAGACGTGGAGTAATCAGTGGTGATGGAGTCATGAGGCTTAGTGTCTGCTGGGAACTTGTTCAATATACATGTAAAACTATGATTCAAATCTTTCACTTCCTATTTTCCCTCCATCTTCAGGCTTCCAAACTCTTTGAGTAGCATGGCTCGGGTCTTGTCATTAGCGAACTTCTTCAGGAACATGTGTTTGAATGCGACCCAGTTGTGTATAGATTTCGGTGTAAGGCTGTGAGACCAAGCAGGTGTGCGACCAACCAAGGTACATGGGAACAATCTACATGCGACATCATCATAATGTACCTCAAGGGTTTGCAGTTGTAGGTAGAAGTTGTCTAGGAGGTCTTCTGCATTTATCGTGCTGTCAGGGTCGAACTTGATGTTCATTCCCTCCACTCGCCTTGACATCTTATGTAAGACAACTGGGAGAGCCAATGGTCCCCGAGTCATCCATTCAAGATTTGGGTCAAACATCTATTCGTCTTCTTCATACTCTTCCTCTCCTTTAGAGTCTTAGGTTTCTGACTCTGAGTCTATTGGTTCATCTCTGGCTCCACCTCCTCCACTGCCTTCCCCTCTGCTTCCTACACCAAAGTCTGATCCCAAGATCGCAAGAGTGCCTTGTTCACCTTGCCAGAGGATTGGAGGTTTCTTTTGGTCTTCGATAGCTTCTCCTAGACCTTCAAGTGTGGTAAGGGTTTCTTCTTCCACTAATGATACAACAACTCTCGTGGGAGTGGCCTTTGGCTTCCTTGCTATGTGTGGAAGATGTTGTCTGTCTAGGATCAGTCCGACTACATTCGTAAGCTGGCGAGTGAAGGGATGAACAGATTGAAGGTGTTGATCTGAAGTCTCGTTCTCAAAACTAGGAGGTGAGGAGTAACTGACCGCTGAGTCGCGTGTAGGTGAGAGAGAGCGTGAGTTATTTCCTTGACCAGATGTTTGTTGAATGAGTGTGAGGGGAATTTCAGCCAAGTAGAATTAGCTTCCCTCCTTCTAGCGCCATAAATGTTGACGGTGCTAGAGCCGCCTAAATTAAGGGGATCGCCCTGGTATGAAGTCCCAACTAGACCTCACACTGTTTGGTGTGGGAGTCCCATCCTGTATGATGGCCCAATTACCAATGTCCTAAGGATTTGCCTCAACTCTTGCTTGTCAGCACAGGAGATTGGTTTGCTTTGTCTTCGGGAACATTAGGGGATTATTGAGCTCTAAAATGGGCCTCCTAAGGAAATTATTAAATAATAGTGGAAATAATAAAATGAGATTGGATGACATCATTAAATTTTAGAGGGAAAAAAATGAAAAAGTATTTTTCAACTCGTATTTTCAACTTATCTCCCTATGGGTTTACTCAAATTTCAAGCGGAAAGACTTGTTGGATGCATAATTTGATTCCTCATCCAAAGAGTACCCATGTTGCATACTTTTAATGGACCTAGCTACACGAAAACTGAGAAATACATGAAAAATGTGATTGCAATCACGTTTTTTCATGTATTTCTCATTTTTCATGTGGCAGGGTCCATCGAAAGTATGCAACATGGGTAGTCCTTGGACGAGGAATCAAATTATGCATCCAACGAGTGCTTTTGATCAAAATTTGGGTAAACCCATAGGAAGATAAGTTGAAAATACGAGTTGAAAAAGTAGTTTTATTATTTTATTATTTTTTAATCTTTTTACTTTTTTACTCCAAAATGGATGAATCATCCCCCATGGTTGACATCATCATCTTGAATCCTATTGGTTCTTATAAAGTTTATTTTGGTTGTACATTTTTCTTAGGAGGCCCATTTTAGACCTCAAAAATCCCCTAATGAGTGAGATTCACATGCCTAGTGAGTGTAAGTGTACTTGTGTCAATGGTTCTTTCACTATGGGGGGAAGAGAGTGAAGGTGAGTTACAGGTTGAAAGGGATCAGTCTGAACTTCGCTAGGACCACACAACACAAAAGGACATACACAACTTTTGGCAGAGCAGTCCACTTGGATCCGGCAATCACAGCATACAAGATAAGATAACACATACAACACTCATGGATCAATTTGAACGAGTGCAACGGTTGCTACAACAAGGTTCATGTGAAAGGTTTGTCTGATGTCTGGCAGAGTATTCAACGTAGACATGGCAACATTAACAACATATACAACACATTTCCATTAATAGATTATGCATTACAACAAATGAAACAGTGCATATATAGAACATAGGTTAAAGCAATATGCATTACAAGTGTTAAAGATCAGTCTTATAACAAATACAATACATGTGTGAAAACGTGTTGACCTGTTAACAGGGTTCTGAATTAAGCGAAAGTTCCAAGACACATCATTACACCATACATCACTAACCTCATCAGTGGGGCATTGGAGCCACTACTTACTCCTCAAAGAAAAGATTACAGTCTCTCTTGGCTATGTGGGAGGAGGTGAGGTGAAAGTTCTTTCATGTACAAATGAGGGGGGTATTTATAGCCAAGAGTGAAACTAACCCTTGTGGTAGTTTGACTACACTCATGACCATTTGACTTCCATGACTTTCCGACTTAAATGACTCTATGTTCAACAAGTGGGTCTCTTGGATTTCCACGTTGCATCACATTGATTGACAACAAGCCCATAGTGAAGATGTGGGCAACATGACTCATGCCTTGACTCGACATGACTTGACATGACAATGCTGGTACATTCGTGCTGTTGTTGGAGTGCATGTCGAGCTACAGTGCTGCTGAGTGATGGATGTCTTCATGGTGTATCATAGCTTCAACTTCGCATGGCGAAGTGCGCAGAGTCTTTGATGGTCCTTGGTTCGCTTGATGAAGCTTTAACATGTTTTTCCTTGCTTCCATGCTGGAAGGCTTAACAGGCTCACTTGTTCACCAAGATGCATGTTCATCACATTTTCCGTTGGTGAACCTGTCCATCTGTATGTCCTTGCTTCATTCATCCTGTTTATCATCTTGACATGTTTGTTGGTGTACCTATAAGGTCAGTGTATAATATGATCCAATGTATCATGTCCGGGCATGGGAACAATGGATACCTACATGCAATCTAGTACAAGCCGAACTTGTGGATGTTCACATAGACATGGTAGTTTTCGAGGTCTTCCCAAAATGTGCTTACAAATGTATCATTGACCTCTTTCCATTTCAGCTTGATGTCCTTGTCTATAATCACCTTGATGTTTTCATAGATCGGCAGACTTATAGACACTCTCTCAACTAGTGCTCCAGTTGCACTTTCGTCAGTGTCTTTTAATCCTGCTCTCCTGGAGGCCATTGATCCTGAACTGCTGAGAGACAAATGAATGCTTGCTAGATCTAGATACATTGCGACATGCATGGCAAGAAATATGTTAGCTAAAACCAAAGCAAATTTGAGGAGTGACATGGAACATACCTACGAATTGACTGACAAGGATTACACAATTTTTCCTGGAAGGTCAAGAGACTTACTACCGGAACTGCGCAAAAGATAGTCCGGGCTGCTGGAAGGTTGGTTGGTTGCTGGAATTACGCAATGCGCAATCCAGATTGGCCTATTGGCTACTGGGATTGCGCAATTTTCCGGGCCAATATTCACTACCTCTCAGAATTGTGCAATACAAGACTAGAGGAAAGTCATTGAGAAGAAATGCGCATTTTCTGGGAGGAAGGGACACCCTTCCCTCTCAAGATTGCGCAATGTTGTCTTGGTGAGACAGAGTCCGGGCCAAGGCTTCCCAGACCCGCCGACGGGCAACTAAAAGCGAATGTGAATGTGAATACATGGTGATACTGAGTGTAAGCAAGAACGAATGATCGTGCATGCAAACAGTGAATAGAAGATTCAGAAAATGGAACAACATGCATGTGTGTGAAGTGAGTCACTGAATCGTCGACTGTTCATGCAAAACAGTGTCATGCATGCGACAACAGTGAGATGCTAACAAAACTAAAATGGTGCTAGTACAATCTAATATGCATGTAAACAACCAATGTTCACATAAATCAAACAGACAACACTGACACAAGCCAAATTACAAAAAACGACAGAAATGTTGCAAAAGACAAGTTAAAAGGACTAACCCGGAAAGAGTTGAGCTGGATGTGTCGAAGGCTCCTAAATGTGTTGTGGGATGTTAGAACTCCAAGATCGATGTGAAGGAATGAGCTCTGAAGCCTCGAATAAATAATTTTGATGTTCATGACGTACATGCCACAAATCTAGGAAAAAACGACACTTGGAGGAAAGATTCTAAAACGATATTTGCATGTAACCTCCAGCGGCTAAAAATAGCTCCTTAAAATCTAAGGATGCTTTTGAATTCTGCTTTTTTCTATTTTAGGGAAAAGTAGCCCATGCATGCAAGTCATGTTCTCTTGGTCTAGGGTGAAACCGATCAACTCGATGACACATGCAACAGTCCGCTTGCCCGAGGGAGAAATTCACACATTTCTAGGAGGGAGCTAGGCTGGCTGCACAGAAGGATTGCGCAATTTGTGGGCTGAGCAACTGACTGTTGCCCATGATTGCGCAATTTCTGGGCCAAGCAGTCTTTCTGGGTCAGATTGCGCAGTTTTCCCAAGGAAAGTTCATAGGAAAAATTGTGCAATTCTTGAGCCCAACAGGCTGTCAGACAGGATTGTGCAATTTCTAGGGGGAACGCCCCTCTAGAATTTTGCAATTTCTTGAAGGATTTGGTCAGCCTGCAGTTGGACCAAGTCCAGAAAAACAACTTGTAAGGGGAGTGAAACAAAGTATCATGCTGCTAGGAAACCACTGAAGCTTGTGCACTTGATAGTGCAAGACATGCTACTAAAAATTATTGGTAGAGAAGCTCCAAAACGAAGCTAAAGAAATTTTTGAGAGTGCTTGTAGCTGCTATAAAAACTCACTATCATCCAAAAAATTTTATAAAAGTGAAAAAAAAAAATCTTAAATTTTTAATAATTTTAAATATAAAACTTATTTTATTCTTACGATGTTAAATAAGAAACTTACCCATTATAAAAGCGCAATTTGTCTAACATAAAATATTATTAGTTATAATTTTTTTTAGTTTCTTTTTGGCCAAACTGAGTAACTATAAATTTACTTTTTAGCAAATACAGTGAAACTTGGTAACTATAAATTACACCACGGATGTGACTGAAATGTTATTTATTTTATTGTGCTATGGGTTTGTTTAGAAGTCTAGCACTTCTGAAAAACTACGCTAAATAGTTACATATAAATATGTTATTAAATCTGTCCCATCGCTGATTTTCTTTGAAGGGAGAACTATAAGATAGCGGCTGCATTATTCACTATATTAAGTATGAATCAGCGAAGTGTATCTCATAAAAAAAAAACTATTCTTTAGAAAAGGATTCTAAAGGATAAGTAACAGCTACATGGTTCTCTCTATGTATTAAATAATGACCACCATATTATACCACATCGTATCAGAAGAGTTGTTTTTAGTATAATATTTTGGATGATTTTTAGGTGAGTTTTTTGGGTATAATTTCTCTAAAATTACATAGGAATTTATTGAAATCACAAATTTGATAAGTAACTCCTGCACAATTGAAGTGTCTTATAAATTTTTCAAGTTGCTGAATATATATATAGTCAAAAACTAGTTTAAATAAAACAAATCAAGATTTCACATTAAAATTTTTCTCCAAATTTTCACCGACAAATCAAACAAATCACACAAAAAACAACTCCTAAAAATATCTATAAATACCAGAGATTGTTCAAAAATATGGTCATTGCACGAATGAATACACCATTTTCAATATTAGTATGGATAAATTACTGCACCAGTGTAAAATTAATATTACTCTTTATACACCGTTGTTAAAATTCCATGGTACTGTGTACGTAATTTGTACATGAAAAACCTCCCACGCCATCGCTTAATCTTTGCTCAGCTGCGTGGTGCACGCCTAGTTAAAACCAAAAAATACGAATGTTATTGAAATATCCAGGGTGGAGAGTTTATCACTTATCAAGTTTTATGGAAATATACTAATAGATTTTTTTTAAGCTAAAAGGATTCGAAAGTAAAACGTTTAGAATTCGTTTATTTCTTATTTAATTTTAATTAATTTTAAAAAAATTAATTTTAATTAAAAAGATTAGAAAGTACCAATGTTTAGAATGTGTTTATTTATTGATAATTTATTAAATTAAAATAGAAATGTTTTTAAATTGTAAATTTGAGATATTGAATATGAAAAATATTAATATATTAAATATATTATACACTTAAATTTAGAAATGAAAAATTATGACGTCAGTGAAAATTATATGGTTTATTTTTAATGAAAATTTGGCAAAAATCAAAACATTTCAAGCATATAGAGTGTTCACTTCTTTATAGTTAGGTGTTTATTGCTCTCTGTGGAGATAGTAGATCAGAAGTTCTTCTCGTGATAGAAGATTCCTTGGTGAAAATGACCAAAAGGTAGAGGGTCTAGACTCCACCTATTTATTCTTATAACATAATCTAAATGTTTCGTTTGTTTTTTTTTTTAATATACTTTTTTATTAATTTTTGCGGCTAGAAATTTTTAGAATTTCATATTTGAGTTATTCATTCTATGCAATCCTAATGCTTTATTTTTTGAGACACTAAATTCATTTTATGCATTTAAATTCCTCATTGAAAATTGTATCTCTAAATTATAATTAAAATAACCAAATTATTAGAAATACCAAAACATAGTGAAACTAATTTAAATTCAACTAAGTGGAAAAAATATATTCATAGATCATTAAAACCATGACACGTTTATATTCAACCAAATATTTTATTAAAAATAAGATGATTCTAACTTCACAAATATTGTGTCCCTCACATCAAAGGGTCCCAGTTAGGGGCAGGGGGAACATAGAAGGAAGAAATACTCATCAAAGGTCAAGTACTTCAGGTGTGGTGAGGTCGGTCACTACAGCACATAGTGTCCTCTCAGGAAGAAGGATAAGTCGGAGAAGCAGGACCAACAAGCACCATTAGCCGAGATCAACAAGTTTACCTCCAGGTTGGAGGAAGACTTCACGTTGTTCATAGATATACCTCTAGGAGTGAGGTGGGGAGATTTGGTACTGTAGTCCCAAAGAACTACAGATATTGGGAAGGGATCTTGAGGATTCAACCTCATGGATCAATACCTTGCTACAAGGTCCCATAGTATTCAGTAGCAGGATGGATCGGTGGCATTTGATGCAACCAGTACTAGAGTGATAGTTGTAGACTAGTAACAGTTAGATATTGAGGAGCGCAGTGTAGTGTTGACAACAAAGCAGGTGGCTTAGTGCAAAGCTAGTAGCAACGCAGATTCTTCAGTGACAATGCAGATGTTAGTAGCAGTCAGAGACTTGGGAGGCAGATGCATAACACTGAACAC
The DNA here is from genome assembly GCA_000404065.3 of Pinus taeda. NCBI lineage: Eukaryota > Viridiplantae > Streptophyta > Pinopsida > Pinales > Pinaceae > Pinus > Pinus taeda. The sequence goes on from APFE030878183.1 coordinate 42,460, forward strand.
AATTGATTCAGTATTTTGGTTGATTTTCAATTGCAGATGTTGTAGTTGCAATAACAACAAATGAGAGGGATTTGTTGCGCAGATGCAGTGTTGGCAAAAATATGGTAGTGTCAGCAACAACACAGATGCAACATCAGAGTTGTGCAATAGTTGTTGGGAAGAAACTGCTAGACATCAACATCATAACATAGATGATACAAAGATAAAGCGTTGTGGTAGAGTGTGCAGCACTATAACACATTCCTCACTAAGATGGGGTGTTAATTTTTATAGAATCAAATGTGTTCTAGCGATAAAATTTGGCGGAGAGGCTAAAATACACGAGATCTCCAAGACCTAGAAATCGTTTCTAGAAATTCCACCTTGAAATGACTTAATTAGATTATTAACTAATTTTTTAATGTTTCATAAGTCTAAACTTAGGAAAATTGGTTAATTAATTAGTATTAATTATGTCAATGTGAGAATCATCTAGAAACTGACACGGATTTATTCCAAGATGATCCAAGCCATTGATTAAGTTTTAATCTTGTTTGTCGGAGATCTAAGAGTGAATTATAAGAGGAATTTTATGATCACTTGGAGAAGATACTTATGTAGTTCAATTTTCTTGGTAGATCAATTTCCAGAGAGAAGTAGTAATTGTCAAAGAGCTAGAGATCAAAATACAGTCAATGAGGTGCAGAGACAGTGATCGAGAGGAATTTTTTCAAATATGATGTGGAAACTGCAAGGAGGCCAAGTTATTCCCAGTGAGGTAGCGTAGAGTACTGCGCATTTTCTTCATAAGCAACTCAATTTTTCTAGAGAGAATTCCATTATCAGTTCCAAAGGTCGAGAAGAGGGTCCAAAGTGATGAAGAGATGATTTCTTTAGCAAAGGCAGACAAAACAACTTCATCAGAGGTAGATTCAAGACACACGTGTCGGAGACAATGCAGAAGGGCTCATGCCAGGCATTGGACGACTAATTTTTTGAAGGGTAATTGTGCCAAGATTTCTTGCGAAAAAAGGGTAATTCCCTTTGATAATTTTGGCCAGATATTATTGTTGTTTGGATTCCTAGTTTGGCATCCATAGATTGTACTTAGATTTCACTACTGCGTAATAAAATAATCCCTCATCTATTGCACCAGTTTTCCCATGTTGGGTTTTCTAAGGAATATTTTCCAAAAATAATGATATTATTTTTATGTTTGTGTGCTAGTATCTTTTAAGTTCCAACGCTATTTATTTTCCACGGTTTTAATTGTGAAGGTTGTAGTGTGTTTATTTCGATGTTGTCGTAGCAATAAATTGAATAATTAATTTATCAGTTAGAAGAAATAATACCAGTTGCTGCAAAAGGATTTTAGTTTGTGGAATTTTCACACTTATGTATTAAACAAATGCGCCAAAAAGTATCTTTCAAGAACCACACCACTGCAAGAAAAAACCATTGCAGACCCTGTGATTTTATTTAAATTTACAATATCACTGCTTATGTACTATACAAGCGCACCTATGTGATACTAATATAAAGGAACTGGTGTTGTTAACTTGAATAATGTACCGAGGGTGGAAAAATTATTTTGGAGGAGCGGGGCGTTGGTGCTATGAAAGCACCAGTACTTTAAGAATTATAATGCACTGGGGCGTTAAATGCAAACAATGTCAGTGCTTTAAGAGTATAATTCCCCGATGTTCATTTGTTTTCGAACGTCCAAGCATTGTAATGTTTAGGAAAGGCGCCGAGCCATGAAAAAAATCCTTTCCCAACCAGTGCTTTTACATAGTATAACGCACCGATGCCTATCTTTTTAGAGACGCACCAAGATATTTTTTAATTATATAATTTTTTATACACGATACAATTTTTATTATTATAAATATCATTGCAAAACAATTCGTATTCGGAGACGTGTGCATTAATATACGATGTCCTGGTAACCATTTTCTCTTTTTTAGAAACATCGACTCGGGACAATACATTATTGTGATTTTTTAAATCCATTACTCATCGAAAAAATCGACATATATATTATAACAATATTCATATAAATTATTTTTTATTAGTGCATTTTTATATGATGTTTAGATTAATTTGTTATATCATTAGAGTTTGCATCTCTTCATTATAATATTTAATCATCCATATATTTAATCAGTGGTGTAATTTTTCACAATGACATTGGACAATGCAATAGAATAAATTAAAATGGGATAGTTATTGGTAACCCCTTATATTTCAATTGGGACACTATGTCCATTACCTTAAACAAAATGTCTAATTTTCACAGACAATTATTTCAAAAGATACAACTTGCATTGATACCCAAAATGATCATCATTCTTCACTAGAACTGCTATCAGTAGTCCTCGAGCTACTTCTATGACTTGGGTTATTTCGACAGATGTTTTGTTGATTGCATCGATGTTTTGGTCTTCTTCTTGTTCCATCTACAAACATAAAAACATTGTGTAATCAGTGTATCTACATTGGTGAAAATAATGAAAATTGAAATAAATAATATACATCAATGCAAATCGAATAACAATGTACAATAGCAAGAAGTGACTCATGAATACACAGTTTCAAAACCAAGTATGATTCTGTGTTGCAACAACTATTCTGTCGACGTAATTACTTTGTTTGCTACAAATTTTATACCTCATTATAAATCATAGATTTAATATAAAGGATTTTTTTGTTCTATTAATTATAAACTCAAAGAAGTAAAACAACATAGATACTTACAAAATCCACAATTAATTTTTGATATGCGAACATATACTCAAAACCCATATTTAACCCAATGTCAATCAATTCTTTTGATGACTCTTCCTTGTATGTTAGCATCTATTTGAAGATATTCAAGGATGGTTGTTGTAAAACAACTTAAAATATACAAAAATGAAATATTGAGTTCTTATAAGGAAATATTAACGGTTATTCAAAAACTTTGATATGAACCATTTTCTTCCTTGTTGTCTTGTTTTATGTGTTGAATGAGTTTCTTTTTGTTTTCTTTTCTGCAAGAAAATTCTTGAAAATTAATATTTAATGTTAAATTATTTATTTATATGTACCTAATAGAAAAAATATATGGTTAAATATATTTCAAGCACGTTGTTATTGAGATGGCTCCTCCTGTGATGCAATTATGTCCATTTCTTTGACCATCTCCTTGTAAACGTTTTTGGACATTCCTACTGGCATGTTTCAGATATCATCTCATTGAACCTCTAGCATTTTCATACTCTTCTTGCAAAAGTAATAGACTATTTTTATATTGATATATGAAAACTAAATATAACAAAATCGTTATTAAAAAAATGAATGTTTTGTAGTAACATATAGATATAATTCTAGAAAAGAATTCTAATTAGGAATATTACTTTTTGAATGGTCTTTTTTGTTGTTGTATATTTTTGCTATTGCAAGCCTGAGAGGTCTAATTGACCATTGCTTTGGAAATGCTTTCTATAGTTTTAATATAGCGTGCTTCTTGGAATCATTGAATTGATTTTTGCATTGTAAGTAGAAAGTATGTTTATACGTTCATTCCACTATATCCCTCATAGTTCTATAAAAACTCTATGCTCTTTCATTAACCTCCAACACCACTCTAGATGAGCTAAGTACCAATTCATCATCATTTACATGTTCTATAAAAAAATTCGTAGAACAAAATGATTTTCCTTTATTCTCGGTTCCTATAGAACATTAAACATATGTGAATTAATAGATTTTTTTAAATATGCTTTTTTTTTTCTAAGTCTATTCTATTATTCACATTAAAGGAGTACATTTACAACATGATGAGCAAAAAGAACCAGTTGTCCAGTAGGAAAGGCAGCATGGAACAAAGAAGTGTTCAAGAACAGAGAGGTTGAACCAGTCCATTTTTGCAATCTCACGCAGGGGAGCCAGAGGAGTACATTTTCGCCTTTCTGAGCTTAATCAGCTTTACAAAACAAACACCCAGGACCTTGACACAACAGCAAATACAAAAAAAATTCAGAATTGACAAAATGCTCTCGCTATTGGGCCGCATAACCTGAAAAGAAGCTGCATTGCTTGGATTAGGCTTCAGGAACCTCCTCCACAATCCTGCACCACCCAACATCAGCCAAGTCCTGAGCATGGACCTCCTCATTCGCAGTCGAACCCGGGGGCACAGGCTCCATCATTGCGTCATTGATGTTGCTGGCCGACGTCTCCATAGCTCTCGAAGAACCTGCAATTGGCATCAAAACAATTCCCTGGTCCTCCTGTTGAACACTGGATTCGCCCTCTTCTTGGGCTTCCTTGATAAAAAGCACAGATACATGGGCACTGATCCGAGGACGGTTCAGTGAACTGTTGAATGTGAAGATTGCAGAACCGAAGGAGGGGGAGGACGAGGAACCTGGAGAGCTGGGTTCAAGAAATTGGATGGGCCTCACAATGCTCTCTCTTCCGTTGCGTGTGCTATGGTGTTGACGAGAAGTAGCATCACTAGAATAAGGGCGAGAAGGCGTACCCCGGGAGGTGCCTCTTCTGCTGAGCATTCTTTGGCAGACTTGAGGCATGACTGCAGGACAGAATAGAACACCTTTCCAAATTGCAGAATAGACCACCGGAGAGATATTGCTAAGACCATACACACAGACTAACGGACGGGTGCCCAAAACAGCCGCGAGAGTCGGGGAAATAGACGGTGGCTTCGAGTTGGCTGAGCCAGAGCCCAACCCATACAACACAAGAAATAGCAGAGTAAACCCATGGCAGAGACGGATTATAATGCGCCTTCCCCTGCCTCGAGACGCTCCCGCCATAAATGTGGCATTCATGGGAGCCGAGAACCAAAGCCAAACATCATGTGCGGAGGTGAACGGAGCATTAATGCCTCCCTTATGCGTTCCTTTAAACCAGTTCATGCCCATCTGTTTAAGACCCTCCCTCCACATGGAGCTTGCTCCTCTGTACAGGGTTGGCAGGTGGCGGCTGTTCACAGCCCACTCTAGTCCCATCACCATGAATGCAACCTTATACACCCGCATCCGGGGGGGGCAGCATCTCTTTGGACCAGAAGATTGCGTTCCTGTTCCTGATCATGATTCGATATTATGTCTAGAGTCCCTGTGATTAGAGTATGATCATTTTCCACACCCAAATTGGCTAGGAGGTCAGCAACCTTGTTGCCTTCCCTCTTAATATGATTGAAGATAATGGCCCTGTTTTTGAGAAGTGCTTGTTCTATGGCCGCCAGTCTAGCCTCGAGTCTCCAACTAGTGGCTATTTTCCTCGCTTGAGATCCATTTAGGAGTTGCTTGGCCATGTTAATTAGGATCAAGGAGTCACCTTCAACCTCCAGGGGTTGGAAGTTGTGTTTCCAAGAGAGGAGGAGACCTTGCCATAGACCCTCCAACTCAGCCGAGTTATTGGTGTCCCATCCTATGTTTCCAAAGTAAACCAGAAGAGGCAAGCCTGTGTGATTTCTGAATATTCCGCCGAAACCTGCATTTCCAGGGTTGCCCTTTAAAGCTCCATCAAAGTTGAGCTTGAAGGTGTGCTTTGGAGGGGCTGTCCAAGAGTCCTTTTTTATGTTGATGCTTTTAAAGGGGGCTTTATTGTGAGATTCCAGAGGGAGTTGCATGTTCCAGTTAGCCCAGATGGCTTTCTCATTATCTAGAGTGGGAAGGTCATCCTGAGTCCAGGAGCGGAGCATCAAAGTCTCTTTGAGGTTCATACATAACTTACTCCAGATGATTTCTAGTGGAGAACTTTGATCTTTGGATATGCGCTTGTTCCTTTCCAAATGCCCTAGAGGAGGAGCCCGGGAATCATCTTCAATAAATGGTTGAGAATTTCACTTTTGTAGGGATTCTTTTGCCAATGATGTAAGGAGTTTGTGATATTGTCCGTCATTCTGCATCTTCTTTGACATCTGAAGCTTGCCTTCTCCCACAAATGATTGGCTAAGGGGTATGAGTCCAAAAGGTGCTGGAGAGTTTCCTCCTGGGATTTACAATTGACACAGATAGAAGGGCCATGGTAGTTTCTTTGTTTGAGCTTATCCCAGGTGAGTATTTTCTGATGCCCGACCAGCCAGAGGAAAAAGGAAACTTTAGGCCAGGTGCCTGAATCCCATATTCTACTCCAAATGGGATCAGGGGGCGAAGGGTCTGTGCATATAATTTTGTAGGCCTCTGAAGTGGAAAAGGTTCCCTTAGGCCTGTAACCCCATCGAAGAATGTCCCTGCCTTCAGAGTATCTTATACATCGTTTTTGAAGCTCCCTTTCCAGATCTTTTATAAAAAGGTGATCCGCATTTCTAATTAGCCGGTCACCTTGCTTCCATTTTATGTAACCTTGTGTTGTCTCCTGAGTCCAAAGCTTCCAAATCTTTTCCTGTTGCTATTCTTCCCCAATGTAGCTTGGAAGCGGATTTAGAGTGCAGCTGAGCTATGGAATTTGGTTCCAGGCATCCATCCAGAATGAGCTGTTCTACCATTTCTTACTTCCCAAAAACTATGCTGCTAAATCAACAAGAAGTGTTGCTTGGCAGCATTCCATATGAGTGAACCTTTTGCATTGGGGGTGAATCTGATGAGCTCCTCCTGAGGTCTATGATTGGCATATTTGGCAGTCCAAATGGCGGCCCAAGGTTTTTCAGGGGAAGAGAGCCATTGCCACCAGATTTTGGCGCACATGATAGCATTGCTATGATTGGGATCCCTCAGGCCAATGCCACCTTTTTCTTTAGGCATACAGGCTGTGGTCCATTTTACCAAAGCCCATTTGCGGTTTGTAGCTAAATTTCCCCAGAGGAAGCTACGCTGTAAATCCCTTATTCTTTTAATTACCCACTTAGGCGCTGCAAGGATTGAGAATAAATAAAGCGGCATTGCCTATAATACAAATTTTATGAGCACCACACGACTTGCAATGTTCAACGTTCTGTGCGTCCAAAGGTTGAGACAGGATTCAAGCTTCTCGATGAGGATGCACTAGGAGGAGTTCTTGATGGCCGAATCAATAAGGGGGGCTCCAAGGTACTTGGAAGGGAGAGTGTCTATGGGAAAACCCAATATCCGAGCTACAACATGCTTCACGACAGGGAGGGCGTGAAAGAAAAAGACATGCGATTTCGTATTATTGATGTTGGTTCCTGAGGCCTCAGAGAAGTCATTGAGCAGGGATTTGAAGCGGGAGGCTTTCTAGACTGACGGGTAACCAAAAAGCATGTTGTCACCAACAAACTGCTGATGAGTTGTAGCTGGGGAGCGGTGAATGGAGAGATCTTTAAGCTGCTGGGTGAGGAGGGCCTGTTTGATGTGACGTCCCAGGCCTTCTGCCATTAACACAAAGAGGAAGGGGGAGAGAGGGTCACCTTGCCTAATTCCTCAAGAGGGACTGAAAGGACGGGAGGGGATGCCGTTCACAAGAATGGAAAAGAAGGATGAGGAGATAAGACTCATAATCCAATGAACCCACATAGGAGAGAATCCAAAAGCATTTAACATTTTTTGAATGTATGTCCAAATGAGCTTATCAAATGCTTTTGAAAGATCAAGCTTTAGTATCATACCTGCCTGTTTGGAGTACTTAAGGGAGTGTATGATTTCATGCGTGAGGATAATGCCATCCAAGATCTATCTCCCTTCCACATATCCAGATTGTTCAGGCGAGATGAGCAGGGGCAAAAGTGGCTTTAACCTGTTGGTGATGACTTTAGAGATCACTTTGTAAATAACGTTGCAGAGAGCAATTGGGCAAAATTTATCCGGAGTGTTGGATTTCTCCTCTTTTGGAATGAGTGCAATGAAAGTTGAGTTGAGAGAAGGTAACAACCAATGAAGAGCTCTCGATTCCTCCACCACTTTCCAGACCTCAACTTTTATCAGCTCCCAGAAGGTGTGGAAGAAGGTGGTAGTGAAGCCATCTGGGCCAGGGGCTTTGCCCTCCTTGAGTTGGAACATAGCTACATCCACCTCCTGGGTCAGGATAGGTCATAGAAGAAGCTCATTGTGTTCCTCACTGATAATTTTTGGCACATTTTGGGTGATTTTTCTATAGCAGGTCGCCTATCTGCATGGGGCTCTTGATGAACTTGTCTGAAATGACTTAGGAACTCCTCCTTGATTTCTTCATGCTTTTCCACTCTTACCCCTCCTTGCTTCTATATGAAAGAGATATTGTTGTGCATTCTTCTTTGAACAGTGGTTCGGTGAAAGAATTTAGTGTTCCTTTCTCCCTCTTTCAGCCATCTAATCCTGGATTTCTGCTTCCATAATATCTCCTCCTGCTTTCTCCTCTCCTCCAGTTGATTGTGAATGCGCTGCTCTTTTTCCAGGGTCCTTTTAGTGCGTCCCTCTATGATTATTTGTTGCTGGAGATCTGCCATTTCCTTGTTTAGGTCTTGTTGCGCCTTAAAGATATTTCCAAATGTCTCTTGATTCTAGTGCTTTAATTGGGATTTTAGATGCTTAAGTTTCTGTTGGAACTGAAACATTTTGGATCCCTCTGGCGGTAGGAAAGTGTTCCAAGTAGATCTGATGAAGTCCTTGAATGAAGGGTGGGTGAACCAGAACTCTTCAAAGCGGAAGGGCCGTTTGGTGGCGTTGCCTGGTCTTTGCCACTAGAGGGAGATTGGCCAATGATCTGAGCCGGAATGAGGGAGAATTGATGCCGCTATCTCTCCTCCCAAATGAACCGAGTTATCAGATATGAGGAATCTGTCTAGTTTAGAAGCTATTTGGTGCTTCCCTGCTCTGCGATTGCTCCATGTATGTGTGTCGTTACAAAATTGCAGGTCGATTAGAGAATTGTTTTGGATGAAGTCTTTGAAGTGGATATTTTCCTGTTCCAACCTGCTTCTCCCCCGTAGCTTTTCCTCCAGCTTGGTGATCATGTTGAAGTCCCCTCCAATGATCCAAAGAGGATGCATTCTGTTAAGGTTTAGAGCTTCTATTGTGTTAAGTAGAGCTATTTTGTTCCCTGCTTCCTGCGGGAAGTAAACATTGGTAAGGTGTCCATGTATATTAGTGCCTATAATGTGGAAGGTAGCCTAGATGATGTGGTGAGATGCATGAAAGTCAGAGAGAGTTAGTGCTTGCGTATTCCAAGCAATGGCTAGCCCGCCTGATGCGCCTGAGGCATCCACTGCCACCGATTGACAGCCTGGCCACGCTCTAGAAAGGATGCTTCCTAGAGTGTTGTTATTACACTTTGTTTCTTGAAGAAAGCATATTTGCGGCTTCTCCATCTTTATCATGTCTTTTAATATTCTTAGTTTCCCTGGGCTATTGAGCCCCCCTAAATTCCATGAAGTAAGCTTCATGATTCACTATTGATAGAGGGTTTGTAGTACTTTGTCAATTTTGCATACCTGCTTGAGTCCACCAGGATTTTCCCTACTGCAATTGTTCGTTGGAGATCCGTTCTTCTCCCCCTCTTTTTGGAATCTTTTGGGGGGAGGCCAGCATCCCAATAACTGCCCGGCTGGATGCCTAGCTGTTTCTGCTGATAAGCCCTCTGTAGGAATTTACAGGGTAAGTTCCTCAGACAGAACACCAGAAGGACACCGCTCACAAACAGATCATAGATCAATACACCAGTATTTTGACGTGGTTA
>APFE030878197.1:3066-13842 GCA_000404065.3 Pinus taeda
TCTTGATGTTTTATTGTTATTGATGCTGCTATATTGATGATCAACGTAGAGGAGCTTATGTATTGTGTATGTTTTCCGCAATAGTACATGATCAGGATAATCTCCATTGAATATGTGTTAAATTATTCAAAATTTCTACACTTTCGAAGTATTAACCATTGTGCTAGTTGGAGTGAAAGACTGTGTGATATCTATTAGATCAAGCGGGAGCAGATTGATGTGAGAGATTGTTCGGGCTAGTTGGCGAGCGGCGACCTAATAACCGTCTGATGGGAGAAGATCCACGGTGATCACGCGAGAACTTGCAAGCAAGTTACTTCAGCTAGCAGACCCAATAAACTCACTAAAAAGAGTTTACATTTCCGAGTGAGCAGATTTTCCGTTGAATGGGTGATCATACACATATCGCTTCCGAAAGTGTGCGCAAGTTAACATTTGATTCGAACATGATAAGGTTTTGTTCAACGAAATTAAAACCTCGTTGAGTTCTCGCCATCAAGACCGTTTGTTGGTTGATTGTTCAGTTTTTGTTATGAAGCCCACTAGTTAAAAATGCTTCTGACCTATACGTGGGCCCATAACCCATAGGTCCACACGTGAAATTTATAAAGATACAACTTTGTTGTATCAAAGTAGCTAAGCTGTCATCATTTTGGCATCAGAGCAGAAGAAGATTTTGCGTTCAAAAGGAGGTATAGTTATGTTGAAGATCAATGAGTTTATGTTCTTATGTTGTCGTACAGATAGTAGCAAAAGAAAGTGACAAGATTGCAGCAACCTAGAGCCAGGAGTGCTCAAATGGTTCCAAAGAAGAGAGAACCAAAGAGATGCCGAAAGACTAAGCTCAAAGGAGAGAATCTTTGTGAGGTATCGTGTAGCAAGGAGGATTTGTTACTACAGAGGTTTTGTTGCAGCTCACAGAAAGATCATAAAGGAAATTCCACAGAGGATGTGGGTAGAATTTCTAAGGGATGGAGAAGACATATGACGAGGAGGTCATAAATTTTTGTACCTCGGGAGTCTGATGCAAGAGCATCTGACCATGCTTAATAAAAATTTACATTTAAAGCTGTAAAAGTGTAAATGTGGACAATCATTGTAAACCGAGGCAAATTCTATTTAAACAGAGCTAAACTGGTGGAATTGATAAGTCTCTAGAAGACTTGATTAAATGTAATTATCTGCCGTGTATGCGTATAGAGAGATTTAGGGGTTTGATTGAGTGAATTGTGGATCCTAGATGATCCACAATTTTGTAATTTCCTCTATAAGAGAGTCTGTGTTATGTGGAAGAGGGATAGAGAGGATACAATTTAGCCACAGGTCAATTTGTGAGTTAAGTCCATGAGGCCTTAGCTTGTAATCGAGTTCTGTATATATTTGAAATATACATGTTATTATGCATCTTCTTGTTATCTGAGTTTTGTGTCTGTGTCTTTATATATATGTTATTTCCTGTAAAGTTGATAAATTGTGTGTGTGAGTGTAAGGGACGAAGTTCCTATGAACTTCACCTTAGATAAAGTATGGCAGAGATAAAGTGTGTTGTAATATGAGTTTTATCAATAAGCAAAAGGGAGAGTCGTTGGATTGAGAACAGATCAACAGACGAGAGGTGTTTAATTGAAACTGGAGTCGATTGAATATTACAACGAAAACCATCAGATCGGCCTGATCGATGGATAATAATGACGGAAGAGGAATGGCAGAGATTAAGCGCTAACCCTTTATTAAGCCAAGTTTCTTTAAGTTCCAAATTGAGCACGTGGGCAGTTTCCAAAGAAGGGAAGTGGTATCTCGCGTGCCCTCAAGGTGGGAAGCTGTATTTATAAATTCTACTCGATTAACCTTAATGGTTGACACATAGCACGGGAAAACATCTTTTCTCGCGTCTTTCAGAGTATTAACTGTCATGCTATTTGGAGCGCGATATTGCACGATATCAGTTAGATCGGCAGGAGCAGATCAATGGTAGAGATTGTCCGGGCTAGTTGGCAAGCGGCGATGCGATAATCATCTAATGGGAGAAGATCCACGATGATCATACAGGAACTTGTAAGCAAGTTACTTCAGCTACCAGACCCAATAAACTCACTAAAAAGAGTTTACAATTCCAAGTGATCGAACCGTCCGTTGAATGGGTGATCAGATGCATATCACTTCTAAAAGTGTATGCAGGTTAACATTTGATTCAGACACGATAAGGTTTTGTTCAATGGGATTAAAACCTTGTTGAGTTTCGGCCATCAAGACCGTTTGTTGGTTGATTGTTCGGGTTTTGTTATGAAGCCCACTGGTTAAAAATTCTTCCGATGTATACATGGGCCCATAACCCACAGGCCCACACGTGAAATTTGTAAAGATACATCTTTGTTGTATCAAAGCAGCTAAGTTGTCATCACATTACATGTTCCAAACAGAGAAATATTGGATCCACATGAGGTATGTATGACTAAAAAATTTCCTTTTGGTTTATTGTCTAGCAGATTTGAAGTAGAGGGTTGTTTTATACCATCAAAAAGTAATCATTGAAAATCTAAACCTTGATTCGAATAGAGCATTGGCTAAAGAAGTCAACGAGGGTGGCCTTTACAAACTCCTAACAAATCTTATAAGCATTGAGATTTATTGATCGACAATGAAAATATATGTGAGCTCTAGCATAGTAGATTTAGTCTCCTAAACTGTGGTTCCCTACCTCTTTTGAACAAAATGATGGTTGTATTCCATGATTTCAAGGTCAAGGAGATAGAAAGGAATGCAAGGGATGTGCACTCAACAAGCATGCCAAGATTTCATTCCCAAGAAGCAAGCATATATTTCAAGAAATTATTGATTTAGTTCATTCAGATATATATGATCCATGTCATATACCTTGTAGAGAGGTAATATTATGGTTTTAGCCACCAAAAAGTAATCATCAAATGTTTGAACCTTGATTCTAATCAAGTGTTGGCCAAAAGAGTCAGTGAGGATGGCCTTTACAAACTGCTAGCAAATCCAATGAAGCACAGAGAGTTGTTGACCAGTAGTGACAATCTATGTGAGGTCTAGCACAAAATATGTAATCTCTTAGACCATCGATCCCTACTTATTTTGAGGCAAATGGTGGATGGATTCCTTGACTTCAAGGTCTAGGAGAGAGTGGTGTGCAAGGAATATGCAGTCGATAAGCATGTCAAGGTTTCTTTCCTAAACATAAATTATAGATCTAGAGGGATTCTTGATTTAGTTCATTCAGATGTCTGTGATCCATGTCATCAACTTTATAGACAAGTGATATTTATTATGTTACTTTCACTGATGATTTTTCAAAGAAAACTTAAATATATTTTAGGAAGACCAAAGATGGGGCCTTCAACAGGTTCCAAGAGTTCTTAGCTCTTGTTGAGAACCAATCGTTTAGGATAATCAAGGTACTAGGATTGCATTATGGAGGCATGGATACCTCTAATGACTTTGATTCCTTTTTTCCAAAAGGCATGGATCAAGAGAGAGATGAAAATACTATAAAATTTGCAGAAGGATGGCTTTTGTTGAGCGAAAGAACAAGTCTATAGTAGAGACTGCTAAATCTATGGTTCATGACTTAGATTTTCCTATGTTCATTTGGGCAAAAGCTTGCTACATTGCAATCTACATACTAAATAGATGTCCATACAAGGTGTTGGTGGAAAAAACTCCCAAGGAAGACTTCAAAAGGGGGAACCCATATTTTTTCATTTCAATGTGTTTGAGAGCATACTTTATATTCATGTTCCATAGGAGTAGAGGATGAAGCTTGAACCCAACTTGGAGGGTATCTTAGTTGGATATAATGAATCTTTTAAATATTACATGGTCTATGTTCCTTCTCAAAGGAATATGGTAGTAAGTTAAGATGTGAATCTATATAACGATACATGCACTTCCAAGTTCCAAAAGCACCCAATATTAATTAAGGAGAAGACAACACTTCCTACCCGTTGTGTTGATCCATGTGTTTCAAGGAGACCAGGTGCAATTTAGATAGGTTCTAGCATAGGAATAGATATTGTTCTACCTTCTCATATAACCAACAAACACAGGTGGTTCACACAGACACTGTAGGAGGAAACGGAGAAGGATGGTGCTTCACTACTTCCATTTAGGTAAGCCATACTGCTAAAAGGTCCCCTAGTTATGTTGCATTGATGTCTTCCATTATTGATATTAAAATTTCTAGTTATGAGGAAGAAACAATAAAGCAGGTGTGGCAGGATGCCATGGGGGAGTACAAATCCATCATGAAGAATGACATATACAATATGGGTGATATTGTCGATACCAAAAAAAATAATGGTGGATTCCAGGTGTTGGACGTTATGTTAACAGTGAAGCCTCTAGACAGTGGAGTCTCAATGTATTGTGGCCTTGATGGATGAAGGCACAGCTAGTGAGTAGATTGGATAGCCAAGATTTAGTGGCCAGATGGACTTGGAGCATTTATAGAGGTAGGAGATGCAGATCGGGAGTTAAAGGACCGAGTAGGTACAGGGTACGACCGAGATGAGATGAGAAAGCATGTGATAGCCAGATGGTTAGAGTATCTTGTTGAGGATAGATTGGTTTTCGATGGACTGACACCAAGTCTGAGTTTTGTATCTTGTACTAGTGGATGTATTGGGGTCATTATCCCTGGTATGGGAGCCCTGGACTCTTGTATCATATGTTTTTTTATATAACGAAGTTGGGTTATTGTAAAAAATTGTAAGAAGTTGTCCATATTTTGTGCATGTATGATTTACTATCATTTATATTCCACTATGAAAAGTAGTATCGTTGAGATTCTTGGTTTGGTAGTGTCAGAGATTTTAAGACTCTATCCTAGACCCAAGATTGTGGAAATCCAACATGGTATCAAATCATATATGAGCTACTTTGAGGGACAGTGAATCAGAGTGTTCACAGTAAAGCAACTCAGAGAGAGTTGTTGGTGTCTAGATCATGGGGCAGAGGGTTCAATTGAAAACATGGAGATGTGGTCTCCATAGACTACATGATGAGATGGGTTGGGAATTGTGGTGGATCGGTGGTGAACCTAGTGTAATTCAGTACGTTGTGTGGGAGTTTGTAGATCGTGGACTTCCTATGTCTTCTCATGGATGGTTGGGACATCTCAAGGGTTTCTTTTGCATGGAAAAGATTAGGTTAATTGAGATGGCTTCATGTGATGGACTACAGGTTGGAAGGACAGAGTCTTCATCGGATCGTGATGTTGCATGTCTGAGATTGGTGGGATTTGCATGATTGGTATTTGATCGAGGAGGATGATTGCTTGTATGACTGAGCTAGTGGAGATTATGTAGGCTTAGAGGAAGCAGCCCCTGTGGAGGTTTGGGATCTTCAAGTTCAGATGTGATCAGGCAAAGTCACTAACAATATTGTCAAATTGATTTTATAGGGTATGTGGCAGTGATGAATGCCATATGGACTAGTGTCGCCAGAAGATGATGGTTACTTTCTAGCCTTGGCAGTACCTCCCTCGCTAAGAGGGAGTGTTGATTTTTGTGTAGCTTGGGAAGTAATCCAATCCCTAGTGTTTGAGGGTTGGAGATCAAAGCACCACAAGTAGAATTGTGTGCTTAGAACCCAAGCCTGGGTTTTGCACCCACATATGTTTGGGCCAAAACCATGATGATTCTTCGACATGTGATGGATGAGGATGATATCTCTCAGCGAGATGATTCTAATGCAACGAGAATCATCTAATTTTGAGTTGTCGTTGAGGAGTTATGAATTTTTGAGGTCTAATGTTGTGTTGGCACCATATGAGTTAAGATTAGCTTAAGTTTAGTAAGCCTCCTTAATAGTTGGACAGCCCTTGAGTGATGTTGGAAGGAGCCCCTCTTTTGGATATAAATATAGGGTGATATGTGAGGTTATTACACATCCAAAGAGAGCAACATTAAGGCAGAGTTAAGAAGGAGGGACAACAACTCAGTGAAGAGGGAGATACCTATGTTTTGACACAGGAGAAGAGGACAGAACAATGCGAGGGCTTAGGGTTAGTTTGGGTGCCTCTTTGACTGCATGGAGGATTGTATCATGCCACAGCAAGGCCAAGTAAGGTAAGGTGGGAACGCAAGTGAAAGAAGAAGGGATTGGGCATGTTTGAAGGTTCAATTAAGGGTGTACAGTTCTAAATCTAGGTTTTCGCGGACCTATAGATGGATATCTAGGGAAGCCACAATACTTGAAGGAAGACCAAGGCTTGTTTGGAAGCTAGGACAGCAGCAAACTGCCTTGGCCTCTCAAGGCGGGACAACCCAACTCAAGGGAAGTTGTTATGGACTAGTTGACATGGGTTCTCATGCTAGAACACGCCAAGGAGATCACAGACCTATGGAGACTAGGCCACAGATTTATGGTGGCTCTTTGGAGGGCTAAACAAGCCTAATTTGGGTGTTGTAGGTCCCTATCAAGGCAGGGAGTGGCAAAGGCTTGTATATTTGAGGAGGTTGTAGTCTTTGGTGGAGGTTTTGATCTCAGATGATAGGTTTTTATGGTCTACAAGGATGCCCTAACCAGTGACCAAACTTCAGTCAATGAACAACAAATGAAAGGTATTATATTTCTCTAGTTTTTCCTTGCGTTGGGTCACTATTTGTCACCAGTATTGGATCGGTTAGTTTGCAGCCCGTGGGAGCCATTGTTCGAGTTTCCTTGGGCATGAAGGAACTCCAACTAGGATAAGATTGCATGGTTGATGGTGTCCTAGGAGAGGACAAGTTGTTGATGCCAATATTTCTGCAATAGCTCCTCTATTGCAAAGCAAATGGTGGAATGGTAGAATCCATGGGAAGCCATTTGTAGGGGTCTTCCAAGTGTGGGCATGCCCTAACTAAGTGCAAATGCTACAGTGTGGAATTGGTCCCTCATGGACTGTTGGAGGGTAGTGCGAGAGAAGACCAATCTTGGACATGATTGGGCTCTTATAGTTTGCTAGAGAACAACATAATAGTGTCCAAGGGTTGGAGCCCAGTGAGCAACACCTTGATGGACAAAGGTGGTTGCAAGAGAGGCAGTTGTTGAGATCAAGGTTTTGATCAACCATGGGAAGTTTGTGGAGCCTGAGATTTGCATTTGGAGAAAGACTTCTACAACAAGTGATGGGTAGACCTCCTAGTCTATGTTCATTGTGGCAGATGGACATCTTACAGTGATAGGTGGCAGCCCTCTGTGCCCTATGTTGGTCTTCATCAGTGCAGTGTAGGAAGACCATAGTGGGTTGAAGTCTATGCATCTATGATTTACTGTTGTTTATATTCCATTGTGAAAATTAGTATCATTGAGATTCTTGGTTTCATAGCATCAGAAATTTTAAAACTCTATCCTAGACCCAGGATCATGTAAATTCAACATTTCTCTCTCCTCTCTCTCCACTGTAGGAGACTATTTGTACACATTTATGAGCTCTTTAGTGGAGGAACTAATGCTTTGACCCTTTCTTGACCCTCACATGTGGGAAAGAATAGGGTTTACTGGCCAAAAGGAGTAAGACACTCTATTTTGACCCTAAAGTGTGGGAAAGGGTTGGAGTGCACCACCTAACATCTAAGAGAGGTCCACACATGTGAGGAAGTTAGTTGGGAGTCAGTTATTTATCGCTTGTATTGAGCACACCATTTCACGATGGCGCATGATTTTTTAATGATGGCTTAGGAGGCCTCTCTTCCTATAATAGGATAGCACTCCTCTCATTTGTACATGGTTGCAAATGGAATAAAACTCTCATTTTCTCACTATTGGTACGAAATTTTTCATGTCTCTTAATAATTTAGTGCCAAGTTAGCAATAGAAAGGATTTTAGGCATGCACATTACATTGAAGGAAGGAGCTAGTGCAACATCAACAAATGCAAGTAAGATATGTAGTGTTCTTATGTTGTTTCATTGTGAAAATCTTTAAGCTAAATTATGAGTATTGGGGTTGACTATTTTCAGAATTTAATTCTTTACTTCAGATTTGAGCTTAGAAATTTTATTTTATTTTTTCATTTCATTAATTACGCTAGATCTAATACTAGTCTAGCCTCTCTTTGATATCTATACAACCAGCTTCCTAGAGTGGTGTTTTCCAAGCATTCATCGGGGAATGTGTAGAAACTTCATAAATACAAGGCAAAAGGGCTTTTGGTTGAGGGTCAAGATAGACTCCATGTCCAGTGGAGGCATATAGGGCCTTTTATTTTATTTTCCAATTATCTCTTTGATTTTTTTTCTTTAACTTTTGTTTACTTGCAGCATAGGAGTTGTGTTTCTTTACCTTTAGAACCAAGTTCCTTTTTCCTATTTGAATGAGCTAATGTATTCATCTTTTGTTGCAAACGTATTTTGTTTCGCAGGTCGACCATAAGAGATGGCATAATTTGTTGTTTTTATGATATTATCTAGAGGTCGTCCATTTAAAAGGGGCCCATTCCAAATTGGCTTGCATTATTTTTCTTTGATATAAGGATTTAGTGCATTTGCTCAATTTTTTTAACTTAGACCCTGTCATGCTAATAGATTTTCTCAATGTTTATCATTTGAATTTAACATAAATGAGGTTTTCATTTGGTTTCCTTGCACATAACTTTTCATCTAACCCTAAGCATAAATAAACTCAAGCACTTCAATGTTCAAACATCTAGTGAGTTTTCATGCCTGGAAATGAATGGCTAACATTTCCACTTTCTCTCTAATCTGAGGTTTTATGCTAACATTACACCATTGACAAGTGGAAAATTAGTTTGTAAGGGGACAATGTTCTAACCTTTCAAATGTATCCATACACCTCAGAGTTCTTGAAGGTTGTAATTTTATCTTCATATGTGGACGACATGTTTTCTGCTCCAAATTGCAGCAAAAGCCTCCAAATCCAAATCAGGAGAAGAATATCTCAATTAAAGCTCGAAAAAAATTGAACCCAAATCTGATATAATAAATACACTTGAAAAATCTAGTCGAATTGATAGGGCGGTGTATAATTGAATATCATAGAAGGGTATGGAATCTGTTGGGAAATCATAAAGATTATGAGCAGAGAAAGAGAGAACTGAGTCCCAAACCTGGTAAGGGAGTGTGGTGTAGGTAAATTCTCAGTGCGGACACAAACAATTCCGCTAGCCCGAGAGAGCGAGTCTAGCCAAAAACAAACAATATATGGAAAATCTCCTTAAGCTAGAATCAATTAAGAGGGCTTACCTCTTAGAATGTTATTCCACTTGGTGATGATCCTACCTCCTCACTCCAGCTATATTCCGCTTCCTTCCTTCGAATACCTGAAATAAGCAAACAAACAACAACAACAAATGTGATAGCATACAATATTGTATTTAGCCTATCTAATAGGTCAAGGAACATTAAGCCGTAAAGATGTAAAATAACATTTCATGTAGAAAATCAATCAATAGTTGTATTCATGTAAATTAGAAAGAGATTAAAACCAATTCCTTGACGTTGTTGGTCTCCTCTGACGTATCTGGGTTCCCACTCTTCTACTAGCACTTCATGGATAGCCCCAACAATGGAATTTTTAAGGCCTTTTCCCTCTAGTCTCAAACCAAACCAAAACACACTATTCTCCCTCAAGCATACACTAGAAAGCTACAAGCTATAGATGTCTTACTGATCATTCAAACTCACTCCAAAACTAGTTTAGCTTGGGAAAAGAGAGGTTTATATAGCTTGGATGGATGGGAGATGGTTCCTCTGATCATGGGAGGAGGTTTTATCTTTTGATTTTGTTCCATCCTAATAGGGGAAAAGGAGCCCAAACTAACTTCCTTGGCTCCATCCATCCCAACCATCTACCAGACTTCTATTACGAAGCTTCTAGAGTTGGAAGCTTTGATTCCATATTTTAAAACTTACCAAAAGAGGATTGACATGACTGGAAAAGGGCTCAGTCGTTCCATATGGTGTTATGGGTATTTTTAATCTCTGCAAATTGGCACAAGGAGGAAACTGGTCAGTAGCGCCTGTCTTGTAAACTGGGATAAAAGGAAGATTCTTGGGAAATGATGCAAAGGGGAATTATTCTGCTCATGAAGAGGAACATACTGGGAGTTTCTTCATGATGAGAAAGCATGTCGAGTTCACTATAGAGGTCCTCCAGGATCATGGACAGGGATTACAAGGATAGTGAAAAAATGTTGTGTAACAGATTCCCACTAAAGTGTGAAGGCCAAACTAGAGTGAGGAGTGAAATGCTTTACAAGTGGATGTGAGGAACCGAAGTCTGTCATCAGAAAACCTGCAAGCAAGCATAGATACATATACATCACTGAAAACTCTAACAAATGATACATGAATCATGGTATGGACACATCCATCCAGAGAATGATAATGTAAATGGATCCAAGGCATGAGTGTAGCGATCAAATATAAAGGATCATAATGAAACCAAGGGATGGTTGCAACCTTCCAATAGTGAGAAGGATCACATATAACAACTCATGGTATGGTCACAGCCATGCATTTGAAAGAGACATATATATCAACATGATCATGTCACGTTGCCTTGCAACTTGGACTTGTGTAATCTACGCCCAGGGTCTTGCGCTCCAAACGACCCGATCAAAGTACAAATCCTAACATGTGAATGAATGTGTTGAAGTTGAACATGCTAGAAAGTCTCTTGATTATTGGTCAATGATGTGAACCGTTAACAAGCGCGAGAGAAACCACAATAACAAAAATGGCTCGTAAGGGACTATAAGCACAGTTCATGGAATGTGAATAAAGGAATTGAAGCCGAACACCTGTGAAACAA
>APFE030878200.1:0-10474 GCA_000404065.3 Pinus taeda
TATTTTCCATTACAATAAATATGTAGAAACTTCAATTACTTTGAAACTAGGTGACAAACTCCCTAAATCTTGTAGATTAACACCTTTCAAAATTAATCTTAAATTACAAATTGACTTTAGTTTTGTGACCATATCTGCTTGTAACCAACTCTAGGCATTTTTCACAATCATTCCAATGTTCTTGAGATCTCTTTCTTGAGTTGTCTTCCTAAATCACATTTCACATAAAAATTAAAGACAAAGATGTAGCATTGCCCACTGATCATATATTATGTTAGTGCACAATGGAATCTCTTTATTTTTCCATATAGGTCTCCATAAATTTGATTGTCGGCTAAGTTCAGTCTATAGACTATCCTCCTAACATTCACATCCATCCCATTACTCCAAATATTTGTGATCAATCAATTTGTTGCTCCCTCCACTTAAACAATTCATTCACAGTTTGTTCATTAAATGCATCCTGATTGGCAGAAACCCTCCCAATAGATCTGATGTGTCTACAAAATTAATCACCCATATTTCTTATCTCTCACACCTTCAACCTAGATTTGACTAGTAGAGATTCCAAGCTATCCTGAAGGTATTCCCAAAGATTTTATTCAGTCATCCATAGTACCTCATTGGCACATATTCTAGGACTTACAATTACTAAACATATATGATATTTAAGTTTGTTGTTGTACTGAAACATATCTTAGATTTAATTTTGAAGTTGTACCATGAATCCTCGAGCATCAGGGTTTTATCTAAAAGCCACTAAAATGTATTGATGACATATTTGAAAATTAGACATTAAGTAATTAGGTCACGCCCTTTACTATGACCCAATAACAATGAAGCTCATTTTACTAGTCCCATGATTAGCATTATTCTCTGCCTTACAGGAATAATGCTATAAATCATCACAGTAGACCTAGTAATGGCCAATCCGAAAAATACAAAATAATGCTTTTACCACCCAATAGCTTGGCTTGACAAAGTCAAAATAAAACATTGGCGGTGCTCCATTATTGTCGTTACTCTTTTATTTTGATATTCATATATGAGCTTGCACTAGCTTGACATGGTTTGACTAGTAATTTATAAATTTACTATTAAAGCTTCCAATTTCGAATTTGGATATGATCCTTTATTCCATGGAAATCTCGGTTATTGGTTGGCGTTGCCTATGCTTATCTCCATTGGAGTCATAATTCTTGGTCTCCAATGTTCGAATAACTTCAATATGATTGACCAAATATACATTCTTATTTGTGTCCCTTATTCTATCACTTCAATCATATTAACTAAACTACAAGGATATATAAATAACCCATAACCAACCCTAACTTGTGAATTTTTATTAATATCGTATTCTTAGTCCCACAAATATAAGTAAACAATTGTATAAAACAATCCTAGTTAACTATTTTCTTAACAAATATTCAAATATATCAATTTGACCGTTGGAAATGGTAGTTGGGGAGGGTATCAATCATGTACTTAAAAAAGAATAAGTTAGAATCATGGATTGGTTATTTTATGTTCATTACCACTTTCACCAAATATTAAAGTCTTAACATAATGAATTGATATCATGGCAAAGAGAGAGGTCAAGTTTGTGCATGTCTTGATAAATAAATGTTCTTAATTTAGTGTCATTCCAATGGATGTTTCTTGGAGGAATGTCATCACAACAAGCGAGATGAACACAAAAATCAAAAATTATCTTGGGCATATGGCTGATTTTGTTTTGGAAAGGTTTCAAGATGAGCCTTTATATGGATAAAGTCATCATTTTTAGGAGTATTGTAATGTTTTTCTTTCCTTTCTCGAGACATTTTTCTCTGAATTTGTTTAATCTTAACTTTAGATCCAGAGTTTTGTTATGAATTTATTTAATCTTAACTTCTCTTTTATCATTAAATTCCTATTTAAATTCCATATGAGAGACAATAGTACCCTTGGTGATGCTTCTAGTTAGGCAAACACCAGTAGGTTTGATGTTTTCAACATTATTATCATTTGAAACAAAAGGGTTTCCTTCATGAAATGATTCTTCACAATCACTATATAATGAATGATGATATGGTGGTTGGACAAGACTATCGAACGAAGGGTTATGCACATAAATACATGAGGAATTAAAATACTCATGTGATTGGGGATTTTAAAAACCACTCCGATCTAGGAAATGATCATATTCAACCCCTCTATTTTTGGAAATGGCATCTAACTAGAATATACATGAAACTATGACGAAAGAGTGATCTTTCAGAGTTCTTACGATGTGACTGGTTTGCGCATGATATTTTAGTTAGGATTTTATATAGATAAAAAGAGAAAATTAAGTTTATGGATGAGAAATGCCATTAAAAACCTTTCATGATAACTAAAAGCTAGACTGTGTGACCCTTCATAAGTAACATACTGATGCAACAAAAGCAATAAATTACACCATTTAGATTATAACGAGGAAATTGGCATATCTTTCACATGATATTCACGATATTTACTCATGATAATTTGGTTCTAGGGAATGTGAGACATTGCAAATTTTATGACCATTTCTCTCTCTCAAAGGAGAGATGAGTAAATGCTTCATTGAAATCAATATCTACAACCACCTATAGATAAACCACTCCAGACTTGTTCATATCAAAAGAAATAGGAAAAATACTTGATAACCCCTTTATTATAACACTAAACCAACTGAAGGAATTCCCACTAGTTAACCTTGTGGAATAATTTGCCCATTCGTCATATGCCTCTATTATCTCGACTCTAATGGATTTAAACTCGATAAGGGGTTCCATTATTAGAAAATAAGAGGGCTTCAGCCAGGAATTAAGTTGAAACATAAAGGAAAAATGCACAACGAGTCAGTAACCAAACCCTTACTTGTCTAGCAATGTGAAAAGTATGAACAAGAAC
This sequence comes from Pinus taeda, assembly GCA_000404065.3. Lineage (NCBI taxonomy): Eukaryota > Viridiplantae > Streptophyta > Pinopsida > Pinales > Pinaceae > Pinus > Pinus taeda. Next base: position 2,917 of record APFE030878200.1, read on the forward strand.
AATGAAACAACAAGATCCTAGTAACCTTCAAACCCCAAGGGATTAAATCAAATATTGAAAACTAAGAGGTATGGTACAAATAAATTAATTGTTGTCATATATGAGTGTCCATGAGTAGTCAATTTGAGACAATTGGTGCAAATCAGGATAAAAATCTATGACGAGAATGCCAAATCACCCATAAAACCCTGATAAAAATATCAAAGAAATAACACTTAGCCTGAAAACCATCATTTTTCATGCTTATTGATCTGAAACTTTCAAAAGATATATCACCATACGCATGAATATAAACTCACACTAATCATAAATGAGTTGTCTAGTCAGTAGTATATTTATCCCAAGTCTTATCAAAATTTCAAAAATTGAAAGAAAACTGCATGAAAGAACCATTCCAGTCATACAAAGCCAAATCCAAACATTGACATATAGAAACATTGAAATAGACAAAAAAAAACCATTGCTAATACAGATGATAGAATAAGAGGATGTGAACAAAAGAACATCGAACTATTTTTTGAAAGGAACCCATATATATTCATTTCAATATTCCCTCCCTCAATTATCTAAAAGAAATGGCTTGATCAACCATTAAAAGAGTGGATCATAGTTCACCATAATGTCGATTACAAAAAGGCATCAGGGGTAAAAAAAATCCATTTCATCTATAAGTTAAACTCTACCCTAATTTAATGTGATTTACAACTCAAGTTCAAGATGACGTCAAACCTAATTTGTAAATTTAAATTGTAAATATGTTCCTTTTAATTCTTGTATTTCTATTTATGCATTTGTAACATCCGAAAGAAACTAAAGGTAATACATATACAAATTTATTGTATATGTACATTTTACTGTATTTTTTTTTTTTGATTATAAGGTTTTGCAGATTTTGAAAACAAATCTTATGAAGAATTATCAATTTTCTTCTGTAATCATATAAGGACTAAAACAATATATCTTATTTTGTTGCTCGATCTATTTGTTCAAATTTTTTAATATAAAGGCTTTTTTGTTGAAATAGTTTGTGTGATTTTAAAGACTTTTTTAGCTTTTTCTTATATCTTTTGATATATTTTTTCCAAGCTTATGTCATTGTTTGATACAATAGTTGAAGACTAAATATTTATTAAATAAATTATCCTAGAAGTTGAGAAATAAAATACATAGTTAAAGGTATGTATTCCTTAGAGGAAACTAGTCTCCAAACATTCATCTTTGTAGTTTCCAAACAACTATAATTTTTTCTAGAGAATTATGATATTTAGAATATATTTCCTTTTCACTCGTACCATAGGTCATGTACTTGAAAAATACAAACATATATCTATGCATGCTACCCATTTCCACTATAAAGTAGATTCATTATTATTTTGAGAATAATAATATTCAACTAAATCACTCAAGGGTTACATTATCTCTACCCATAGCTTGATGCATTTCACATCACATCCAAATAATAAGAAATCTCTCAACAAAACTATCGTACCTGATCATAATAACTTTTACCATTTTACCAAACTATTTTTAATAAAAAATGGATTGAAAATGCACCCATGTAGGGCATGGCTTCTATACTTTATCACCCCACTCTAGATTTTATTCCTCCCTCTCTAGAAAATATGTAAAAACTACACTTTTAAGCAACTCTAGTATATAGGAAATCTCCACAATACTTTAAATGTAATTGACAACCCCAACTTATTGCATTTTTAGTATGGTATCCCCTTATAACTTTTTACATAACATATATAGCTCATTTCACATAATGTAAGAAGCAACAATGTAATTTAGCTGGTTTAAGTAAACATAATTGCCATATATGACCATTGTCATCTGTAGACATGATTTAAACAACAATAACACATGTTCATTTCTATGTTTTTGCATCTCTTACTACGAAATATATAGAAGTACCTTAGATTGCATTATTAGGCAAGAGACACTGAATATAAACACACAAAATTAATACGAAGAGTTTAGTTTATGCTAAAATACGATTATATATGATTCCTTTTTAAAATTTAGCCATATAATAATTTTATTGTACCTTAAAACCACTTCCGATTATTTTTTCTTTTCATGACCACAATCACTTGCATACATGATAATAATAAGACATAATGCTAACGTCCCAAATTTTAGGATTTCATAAACACACATAATCACTATTCATTATTGATCATTGTGTTAGGCATTTGCTATTATTTCTAGCTCTCCTATTTGAGTTTAGTTGTCACATGCATTAAGGAGAACTTCGTTGAGGACTCCGAGTCACCTAGTTGTTGCTTATGGTGTTAAAATTGAGTTTTCATGTATTTCATTAAGAACTCTAAATCAGCTAGTTGTTGCTTATGATGATCAAATCACTTCATCTATGTTTGGGTGTATTACCATGGAACTTCCACCACTTATCAAGTGTCTGCCCATTCAAAGATAAAATTGAACAATGCTTGTTTTTAAGGAGGACATAATGTAGTGATAGGACTATTTTGGTACCACCTACTTGGGTTCTAGTGCTTCATTAAGGGGGTGGATATACGTATTAAAATATATCTATTTTAGTCCAATATTTATTAAGAATTGAGATGGATTTAAAGAAAATAAGAAAATAATTGATCAATGTATAAAAGATCTAGGTTAAAATATATCTATATTGATTTATTCATTTATTAGAGAATTTTAGTATTAGTATGATGGGTTTTTGTTTTAATTGTAGGAACAAGTGGATCAAACTTTCATATATTTTTATAGAAACATCCATTTTGATTGTTTGCTCTCAGTTCCCCACATCTGTGCCTGACTTGTTTTCAATTGTCAATGGCTGAAGTTCATCAGATTGGTTTATTGTAAAATGAGCATCAACATTATTTGATGAGTCCTTATATATGTTTAATGCATCCATTTGTTGAAAAAATATCGTATTTCCATCGACCATATCTTCACTACTATCTATCAAGTTATATAGCTTGGACTTAACATCCTTTATCTCCCTCAAGAAAAGTGTCCTCTCCTGTGTGGAATTTTCCTGTCATTAACTAGTTTTCTGTAATAGTTTCCTAATTTTATAATTATCATTTGCATTTTCCTCAAATATTACTAGTAGTTTCTCATATTCACCTGCCATTTCCTTCATTTTCGATTGTAGTTCACGTGCTTCATTTGTTAACAAGCTAAATAATCTATCAGAGACTAAATTGTCATCCATGTTTCTCCAAAAGTCAGACTACTCCTAAACATCCACTGTACCTCCCTTGTGGGTAAAAAATATACAATGATGACTTTCAGAAATCTAAATGTCGTTTTCCTATCCTTGTTTCTTCATTTCCTCAAGAACTTCAATTTCTTTTGGGATAAAAGAGAAAAGGGGGCTCCCCTATACAATACAAAGACTTCTGGAAATGTTATGGAACCTATCCCATTTCAAAAGTTATATATTCTCAGCATGCTCCAAAGAATATGATACATTATTCCACAACTCCACTAATATATTTCTCTCAGATATAGCTTTCTCATGCATCTTAACTAATTTTCCATTCTCTTGTGACATCTTCATGAGATTTGTTTGAAGATTTTGAATCTAATCAATCATTTCTTGTTGCCAAAGTTATAAGTTCTACTATGGATGCTCTGACTTAACATTAGAGGAAGAAAATACAAATTATGTTTGTGGCATATTTCCATTATTTTATAGTCCTAGTGTTCCCCTTGTCTCCTCTTGATGTCCATCATATTTCATGCAAAATTTTAGATATGTTTTACCATCTTCCAACTATATCCTCAGTTCATTAGAATCCTTTTTAGGCACAATCTTAATTTCTAGTTGTTCAGCCTCATTTCTCAATTCTTGATATTCTATAATGCCCCTTATAGTTGTGTTAAATTCAATGGAAGCCTTATTTTTTGTACAACGCCTTGCCATAGTTTCCTAATTCCTTTGTTTTCTGGCATTGCCTACTCATACATGTCAACTAATATTTCATTCTCGTTAGTTATCTCCTTTAATTTCATTGTACACTCCTAAACCTCCATTCATGTATGGATCCCCTCCAGTTCTACTTTTCAATCCCCATTGATACTAGCGTGTTCATGCAATAATGCAGTTTCAACACTACCTCAAATTTATTCTTCATGCCCTTGAATTAAGATTTCACGGCCTATTGCATTTGTCCCCGTTCCATATTCCATGTCTTGCACATGCTCCATACAAATTCTACTACCTCCAAAATTCCACCACATTCTTCTTGCATCTTCTCTTTATCGCATTGCTTTTTCATATAGCTCAAGAATTCTTTCATTCTCTTCTGATGTATCCTGCAATTTTATTAGTAGTTTTGCAATCGCTTTTCTAAGACGAAGAGCTATATGTTCTACTTGAACATTCATAGAGCCTGTTACATTTGGTCAAATATTTGAGGAATCATCCTTTGTAGACACGTGTCCCTTTCTTAAAAAAATTTGATTCCTTTCTTTAATTTCTTACTCAAGTTCCTCAACTTGATACTTGAATACATGAACTAGTTCTTGGGATTTTTCATTCATTTCATGTCCATATTCCTCAACTTTCTTTATTTCATATAGTTCTTGCATGACTTTCTCATACATGATAATTATTCCTTCATTATCTTCAATAGACTCCTATACATTTTTTGCATAAATCATCAACTTCCTTAGCCAAATAAATGGAAGTTCCCCGAGCTTCTACTTCACATTGATTGGTTGCACTAATTTCTTCAACCAGATATTTAAGCTCCCTTTTCTCTGGTAAACCATCTCTAAATGATGTCCCCTTTGTCAACTCTAGAGAATCCATTGCAGAGTTCAGTTGGAATTCTCCATCAACATCTGAAAGCGTCATCTTATCACAATGGATCATCAAATCATCAACATGCCTTTCCAAATTTTATTTGGCTTCTAGGTAGACGCAAAACTTATTACGAAGATATTTTTATTCCCTTCAGCACAAATTAACATGTCTGTAAAGAAATTCATTCTCCTCACTGATGGAAGAAAGATATTATTATGATGATTCCTTTTGGTTCATAAGGTTTGTGTCCTTCTCATGCATAAGCTTCTATTCCAAAGCTTTGAGTAACTAATCTCCTAATAAAACTATCTATTCTAGAATTTTCTCTAGCTCTCCACCCTCATAACATTCTTGGTACCTTATTAGCTCTTTTATCAACCTTATATTTTCCATGTCAACCCTGATCACCTGAAGATTTTGATTGATATTGTTCTTTATAATTTGTAGCTCATCCATTAACACATTCTTCTCCTCTAAAAGGTGTGCTTCTACAACCATATTATCAGAAGCAACTGCCTCTAGTCTCTTAAATTTGTCTTCTTCAAAATAAAGCATAATCTTTCCACACTGTGCATCTTCCCCGCGATGTTTAACAAAATGTTTTAGATTTTAATTTTTAATATCCATTGCTTTCATTAATGTCTCTAAAGATTCATGTATTTTCAGAGCTCCTACAAGTGTAGATTCCAAATATGTTTGTGAAGGCCATCTTATATGACCAGGAAATGGGCTTGCTAGATCTCTCATATCCCATCCATATCATCCAAAAGAGGTCAACAAGGCCATGTTTCCATAGTCATATTCTTGAGTGGGAGGCACTTCTTCGGGATAACCACACATATGACTTACTTCTTCCTTCAACCGTTGAATTTGAATCATCAAAGTTGTAACATCTCTTGTAGCATCTTCAGTTACAGACGAAGTATTCCAAACAATTTTTTCTCATTGTGCAAATTTCAAATTGTAAAGTGTCTCTACTATAGAATAATTAGAAGGGATAACATTGGTAATGATAGTCATTTTAGATTTTCCACCAAGAGAGAAGAAATGTAAGTTTTGAATCACGATATGGTACATGTTGTAGTTCCCTATTGCCAATATTTACAAGATTCATGATTAAGATCCCAAGAGATTAGAGTGATTTGTTAACATTTGAGACCCCTTTCAAGTGCTTACCTTCAACACCTGAACTCTTTTATCTCCTTGAACCTACCAGATCAATTGGATTTAGGAATCCAAATCTATGATGAGTCACCAAATCACTCTCCACTTACTTTGAATTATAAGTAAGTACACTATGTGAGTTGCTACTAGCAAGGTTCATATTTTTTGTTAGGACTTTCTTGTTGGTCGCTCACTATAGGAGTAGTCTAAAAACACCATTCATACCTTTCACCTCAACTTATGAAATATTTTTAACATCCACCTCTTTCTTGGCATCTTCCCTCATCTACAAATTTTTTGATCATGGTTCTAGGAGATCTGCAACCTGCTCATTGTATCTTTTTATAAATGAACACTTGAAAATTAATTTTAATTTTTATTCTTTTCGAGTGTCTTCTTCCTTACAGATTCTTGCAATCAAATTCTTAAAAACACGGGTGTCATTCCATTATTTGCACTCAGTTTTTTTCTCTACGTCGTCAATATCACCAGACATGGTATGTGTTTCCCACTCCAAGTCTTACCATATGGAAACATATCATTTTTGTATCCTCCCATGTAGTTATCAACCATGGGAAATATATATTCTTTGAAAAGTTATCCCTGATATATATTTTCCCTAGCTACAAGGTCAAATGTAAAACAAGACAAAGAGATAAAGGAAAAAATAGATAGATGCAAACAGATGGAAAAAGAGATGCAGGGAGGGGGAGAGGGAGAGAGAGAGTAAGGTGAGAGAAAGGGGGGAGAGGTAGTGCAAGAGAGAGAGAGAGAGAGAGAGATAGAGAGAGAGAGAGAGAGGGAGCGGGGGGGAGGGAGAGAGACAATGGGGGGGAGAGAGTGGATAGAGAGGGAGAGAAAAAGAGAGAGAGGGAGAGCGAGTGAAAGGGGGAGGGAGAGGGATGCCCGTAGTTCACAACAAGCATATTTCCTTTATTGAATTGTTGTGAAACATAGTGTTGACTTGTTCATGTATTCCTTTATATGTTCTCACAACTAGTGTTGACCAAATAAAGCCATTCATTCATCCTTGTCATAAAAGAATCCTTGAACTTAACTTGAAAGAGAACATAATTTTATGAGATAGATAGGCCATAGTAACATCATATACAAATCAAGATTAGAGCAAGCTTTCACATTGAACAAGGAATAATCTATGCTATAGGATAGAAGAAGGCAACGTGATTATTATTATTCCTATCCAATTTTAAGGTCATGGTGAAGCCATACACGAAATTGGTGTATGAGACCCCCTTCTTTCTGGGACAAGGGACCCATATTTGCATGGCGATTTGACTACTATGTCTATGAAGGCATGCATACTCTACCCCCTCTCATTTTGAAGCTGTGACCTCTTAGGCGAAGCACATGCTCTTAACAATTGAAGGTTGAGTGTAAATTCTAGTAGAGTATTCTCTATGTGAATCCCATTTGTCGCATTAGAATTTGATAGAGTTCTCATTTTTATATATTGTTGGAGTGTGGCTGCACATTCAATACATGTTAGAGATTTTGCATGAGTTTATATGTCAAGTAGGAAAATCACAACATAACATACAATACTTAATCAAGAACACATGCTCATGA
>APFE030878207.1:0-22146 GCA_000404065.3 Pinus taeda
TTGCCTAAAATATAGCTACCACTAAAGTTGCTAACATTGTTATTGAAATTTCCCTAATGTAAACATCCCCATTTTCACCCCAATTAAATCTAATTATTTTTTCCTTATTGCCTAGATTGACATGTAAATGTTGAATTGGTTAAACCATGAACAATATGTATGTATTTCCCATTAATTAAAATGTTGGGTATTTCACTGGGAATGCAAGCATCGATACGAACTATGATACCATGAGTGGGAAATGGTGAGGGGCTTGCAGTAATTTTTTTGTCAAAGACTTGCCATGAAATTCAAATTCAAATCTAAGCATTTTCCCTCTTCACAACAACACATTGATTGTGAATGACTAGGTAGTTAGAACAACACACTCGTAATTATGGAAGTTGGGGTGGAAATTGAAATGTTGCCTAATAAATTAATAGAAGGAATGGATTGAGTACATTCCTTAGAATTTGAAATTGACCCATAGATATGTCCGAAAATTTGAGGTAGACATGGAGGGTTGTACAATACCATATTGTAATTACCATGGAAATTTCTAGAGGGCAGAGGCCCATAAATTGAAATAGGGTTTGAAATAATCATTCATGTATAGAGACCCATGCATGAAGAGTAGAGAAGCACATGAGTGGTTGGAGAAGTGAAAACTGTGAGTATAATGTTTCCATTCCTGAGTGGAATGTTGGCTAGAGTGGTTTGAGTGATTCAACTGCACATTGGGTGCTCAAAGACACCCAAAAAAAATGCCAATCATGGATTGGATCATCGTTGGTGTGTTTTGGTTCTTCCAAAATTGATTTTTTCTCACCAAATACTTGTAGGAGAGCTCTATAACTTAGGTAGGCAAAGTGTGTCACTATTTGATGTCTATTAGTTGGCTATGAAAAGAAATGGGCGAGGAAATCATCAAAAGAATGTAAAGTAGAAAATGGGTTTCCATATTGTTATGTTAGTAAATTGAGAAGCATTTGGAGATCATGGTGGCCCTAGGTGATGAGCCCCAAAATTGGTAACAATTTGGGCTCATTTGGCCTCATTTTCATTGTTCAGCCCTTGTTCAAATCCATCATTTTCTATAGTTTATGCATTATTTCTAGTATGTTTGTGTCTTTGGTACGAATAAGGAAAGTTACTTTTCCTAGGTGGTTAACATGTGTCTATTTCAGGTTTTTTGACGTATTGGAGCAAAGTCAAAGCAATCATGAGCTATAAGGAAACCAAGCCTGAAATGAGGACTTGAAGGAGGGATGTCTACGGCATTCAATGACCCTTCCTCGGGATTCTCACCTTCAGCTCTGAGCTCCAAAGACCACCGAGCCAAATCTAGAAGGCAGCCAATCAACATTTATAAAGGGGCTGTTCGACTCACAGTTTGACAGCCGAGTTCCACAGATTGAGGAGGCCAGCTAGGTCCCTCGTTATCTATAAATGTTGAGGCCTCAACCTTCGTAAAAATACTTTTGAACCTATTGTGTACTTTGTACTCCAGTGCTGCAGCAGCTTTATTTCATTCTCTTGTAGCCATTTTTGGCAAAACTGTTATGACTCTTTTTGAATAATGATAAGCAGTTTGGTTTCCTAACAAGTCTGAGTTTTTTATAGGAGCCAAAGCTCTCAGGCTTGGGCCCAACTTGAGAGCCTAGGACCTCCTTTCTGTACCATTGTGTTTCTTTACATATCACTGTTTTTCTCTTTTATGCATTTGAACACCTTGCTGTTAAGTAGATTTTGTTATGATGCTGGAATAGATCACTGTTTATGAATGGTTTTGGTTTAGATGTTTTGGTAGAATAATAACAACAAGATATCCAAGAAAAAGAGACAACTACACTCCTGGTTTCACCTCGACCTTATTGGATTTGGGGCTGGAATTGAGGAAAACAGTGCTGCCTCACAAAAACACTAGTTTGCTGCTTATGCAATCTTTTAGTGTGCTTGTTTTAGTTGCAGAGATTAGTCATGGGTTTGGACATCTGAAATGTTTCCTTACATAGATGGTGTACAAGGTTTTCTTCCCAAATAAAGTTGCTGATCATTTATGTTCATTGATGGATAGAATAGATTAGTTTAGGATTTGATCATTTGCAGGTTTGTGTAGAATTGACGAAGGCCCCCCGTGCAGGGTATCCTCCTCCTTCATCCATCCTTCCAAAGCATCATCTAAGCCTCCTGTTCTGTCTCATAGCTAAGCTTCCCTTTTTGCCATCTATCCTTTGTGTCTACGAAACCTTACCTTCTTGCTCATCATTGCCTTAGTCATCTTCGAGCCAAGTCAGCCTTCCACCAAACCTCCCACCAGTCCTTAGGCCATGTTTAGACCCCTATCCTACCTGTAGATCCATTCATGCACCTTCCCTCACGCATCCACCTCCTAAAAACCGACTTCCAAGTTTCCTGTAGAAATTCTGAAGTTTCCTGTAGAAATTCTGAAGTTTCCTGTAGAAATTATGAAGTTTCCTGTAGAACCCCTGCAGACTTCCTGTAGAAGCTCACAAGTGAGGTTTTCTGATAGCCAAACCTTGTGAGACTCTGGGGAAGAGTGCTAGGGGCCTCTTAGACCCTCTCTGAGCCTCTCCAACTGCTTCCAAGCATTCCTCTTCCTTGGTCCACTCTTTCACAGTGAAGCACAGTTCAAGTATATGCATGTGAAAATTGACACTTAATCAAGAAAATACAAAAGGATACTTTCCAGAACAAAAGTAGGCTAAGACATGTGCATTTTCCCTTTTTTAAAGTCAATGGCATCTCATTTAGCAGTCTTATTCTCATTATCGCATCAATAGAACGGGCTGGTAGAATTAGGGTTGGCTAGGGTTTGCATTCCTCGTTTGCTTTCAGTTTCTTTCTGCAAGTAGATTAGCTCCCCTTTGAGTTAGCTTTCATCCATCATTTACAAGCCTCATCTAAGAGCTTATCGAAGTTGGGTAAAGCCCTGGCAGACTTGTGCCAGCTGACCAAGTGACAGCTGCGACAAGAGCTAGTACTTGTGCATACAGCACCGTCGCTTCCAAGTTTGTTACGAACAACTGGGTTTATAAAAGTAAAGAAGGGAGTCCCAGGAGTTGCAACATTATTGTTGCAATACTGGAGCCCACCACTCCTCAAATTCTCTCTTTGGCTCCCCTTGTTATGGGTGCTTTTGTAGATTGGCCCTAGTAAGTGTTGTCAGTTTGCATGCCAACAAATTAAGATGACCCTTTTCATTTAGTGGGTTGAAGAATATCTATAGCCCTTTGTTGGTAGCAATACCACAGCATAATTTGTAGTCGAGGAAGTTGCCCATGAATAGTAATAGCACATTAGTCAAAGTAATAGGACAAAGCATTTACGAATTGCACAGAATCGAGTTCTAGTGTTTCTAGTCCTAAGCCTGTGAATGCCAAAGACCAGCACAATAGTTATTCCAACCTTCTGACTTGTACTCATTCCACTAGAATATTTGGAGTCACTTTTCAAGTTTTTCTTCATTGATCGAATCACCCGAGTCAGGGCTCTCGCTCGATGTCGAAACTGAGAGAGGAGAAGGAGTGACACACTGAGACGTATCTCTAGCTAATATAATTATCCTCATGATGAATATTCTCTACTCATATAAATATACTATATTAATTTTGAAATTGTATTAATTATATTAGTAGACATTATTGAATCGACAGAGCCAGAGGTGGTATGACTGCTCGTAACCATTCAACATTAACTCTGATATAGGAAAGGGAACAATCATATAATGGACAATGTTAAACACTGTTCAACGTTCAATGTAACGTGGTGAGAATATACCATTTAACGTATGGGAGTATACCAGCAATGGTGGAGAAGAGTGTTTTGAGTAGTATTCAACGTAATTGTGGTTTGGAGGTGATATGACAACGTTAACATAGCATTATGACAATGTTATATATTATTGTAGAACTGCATAACCTGACAGGAGGTGGTATGGGAGGACCAGTGGCTTATGAGTGAGGTGGTATTGGGTATACCATTCAACAGTCTGATGTAATTCAGCTTCCAACTGGTAGTAGAAATACAACCAAGCGGAAGGCGTTATATATTACAACAGGTTTACGGTGAGGAGCGGAGAGGAGGGCGATATATGACATATATACCACGACAATACCATTAACACAATAAATGTAATAACACACTGATAATACTGCATTGATACTCAATATTAAACACAGTAAGGACAAGAAGCATCTCCAAGTAGCAACTGCTCCACACTTCTGCTATTCCATGCTTTTGTAGCTCCAGGTAACATCTCTAGGTAACAACCGCTCCACACTTCTATTGTACCACACTTTCGCAACTCTAGGCAGCAACCTATTAACTGCCATAAAAAAGGGACCCCTCACACGCCAGTTAGATAGAATGCAAAGGTAGAGGTTTTTTTTTTTTTTGAGTCGATGGCCTCAGGAGTTGGGCGTAGATGGGTATTATGGATTATGCAAATAATAACAGATCTGCCATGTGGTATTACACAAATTACACTAGCCTGTGACTCAACATACCATACCAACAATAGGCTTGGAAAGAGGCAGTAGAGTATCAGAGGGATAGATATTGTCTAGTGTGGGTTAGAAACCTGACAAAGACAAAAGGCAGACAACGTATAATAGAATGGAAAGGGAAAATGGTAGACGACGTATAGCAGAATGGCAAGGGAAAACGCACAGAATGCACATTACAGGAGCTTCTCCATATGGGATTTTTGACCACCATACATACCAGAAATACCATTGTACCTTAACTCTAATATTAACGGAACTTCAATGGTCAGAGTAGGTGACTTGAATAGGAATGAACCAATGCTGGGATCGTTTCATTTTATTTTGTCAGTACTACATGCAACAGAGTTGATAGGGAATCAAGGAGACAGAGAATCATTAAATCATGCAAGAGATCAACGCTATTTTTTTTTCTTATTTCAAGAATGTAGACAATGCAAGGAAGTAGCTAACAAAGAGACAATTATTCATAAAATAGAGAAACATAGAAAATCACTACACCATAAAACTATCTATTCAAATTTGAGCAGGGTTAGAAGGAACCCGCTCTGATACCATGTTAAACACATACATGGCAACAACAAAATATGAAAGATAAGTATGGGAGTATATCTATTATTGATAATGATATATATTTATAGTACATTCATATGACCTTTGGTTTCATATTCCAAGGTCTCTTGGACTTCCTCAAGTTGTTCAGCTTCCACACCAACCCATAGAGGATTATGTTTTCAATAGTAATTTAAAACATGGTTTACAAACAACTAAGAATGAATTTTAAAAAACGGAAAGAGGTTTTTGCTTATAACATTCTCATGTACAAAAACCTCTCCTAGTTTTCTAACATCTATTATGGTTTGGGATAAAAAAAGGGATTACAAGGCCCTATGTTTTAGAATTTCGGGAGGAAAATGCTCAAAGACAGTTAGTGACTTGGATGCCACCTCATCAAATAAGAGTTGTTACCAAATTCAAAATTTCTCTTCTTTGTCACCAAAAATCTATAAATATAGTGCCAAGTAGATTCATTAGTTTTGAATATCCTATATTTCAGTTCTATTTGTGTAATACAATTTGAGATATTTGTAACAAATCTTGATATTTTTTCAAGATATTTTAGTTTAGAACTTTTATAAATACTTCATCATTTGAAGTAAGACATGTTGGTTTTTGTACGAAGAAACTCTATTGTACATTTTTTTGAAGCATCAACAGATTTTCCAAGTAATACAGAAGATCTTTCACAGGATTCATGTGTCAAGTTATTGGTGAAGTACATCTATCTGTTTTATGTGTTTATACCTCTTTTTTTATAGCACATAATTGTTTTTTAAATCTGAATTATTCAATAGATAAATAAAGGGTAGAATTTGTTTAAATTTACACTCTGCACCCAACTACGAATAATTTCAATGTTTTCTTCTCATCTTTAAATATAGAATTAAGGTAATAATGCTCTATGTTTAATGTGAACCTTAAATCTGTTCTTCTTCTCCATTTCACTGACTTTAAAGAATCCAGTCAGTTTGGCTACCTTGCCTTGTGAGATCTATCTATAGATATTATAGTTAATCTGTATTTTATGTAACAAACTCCATAGCCCAATGTAAATCTAAGTTATCAACCAACCATTCAAATACAAATCAAACCCAAACTTCATAACTAACCTAATATTCAACCAAACAAAGTTAAATCTTACAAAGAGAGCCCTCTTTGAAGTTGGCAGGGCAAATCCCACCTTCCAAAGTTAGTTTGTGCTTACCTTGGTGATTTTCTTCTGTAACCTCAAAAAATTATTGAGTGCTAACATTCTGGTGACCATACTAGGGAGCTGAACATTTCATATTCCTAAGAAAAGTATATCAAGTTCCAAATCTAATTACTGATGGTGGACAGTGATCAGACACAAGAAAGTTGTATCATTCACATGGCGACTCCATGTTCAAGCATCCAAAGCTTCAAAGTTTTCAGGGTGACTCCACTGTTAAAGAATCCAGATTTACAGAAAACTCATGACAACTCCACTGCATAAATAAAAGAGTACATCTATTTTTAAAATAAATCAAATTAGTATATGATTTCAACAAAAACTGAAAATAATTATAAATTCAAAAACAATTAATAAATAAAAAGTGAATGTAATTTGAGTGATGATCTAAGCAACATCACTACTAATAACAATGTTTTCATTAAAAAAAATCTTTTTGATAAAAATCACATTAAAATATATAACTTTTTATCTTTCCTTTCCCTTAAACAATTATTATATATATTTAAATATACCTTCGCAATGTTAAAACCATTTCTTAGAAACATGTCCCCTATGGTTGCACCACCCCACCATGTCCCCTATGCACCGAAACGATTTTGTATCTGATTCATTCATTTTCCGGATTTTAAATGCTCACACAATAGTCCTCACAAGACTAAAAGAAAAGAAAAGCGAGGCAAAAGTGATTTTGAAACCAACGAAAAACATCTTTTTCATTAAATATATTTTTTTATTATTAATGTCTCCCACTTCTCATAATGATATTACCATCGCAAACATATACTCACAAAGTATATATCCCTCATGGCAAACATATACTCACAATGTGTGCATCCCTTATCATCATAATGAAGCACTTTTACATGCTTAAATTGACGTTAGTAATTTATATGCAACAACCATAATAAAAAATTCACAATATTTTCTTAAGATTTAATTTCATTTTTCATAGAAAATGACATGGACAACCCACATGTCCCCCTTACGGACAACCCACATGTTAGATACTCAACATCTATATCAACGGCATTGAACAGAATTTAAAGCAATCTTATGAGGCAATCCCTTCAATTTTATGCATGCCTGTCCATCTTTTTCAAGGCAATGACCCCAACACCTTCTAAAATCTTATGATGCCAAAAGGGAAGATGGAGGTTTGGAAATGTTGCCCAAATTGGCATCTTTGTTAGCACCATTGTTGAAGAATCAAACTCTATAAACCAAGGGGTGATGAAAATCTCTACTTTTCATGAGAACAAGACCCTTCCTTCAAAATTTTCTCCAAATCTTCTTGGGAATCAAACTAAACAATGAAAATACCTTTTGAATAGAGGTAAATATCACAATTTTTGAACCATCTCATAAAAACCTATTGAGTAAAGCTTTAGACCTTGGCCAAAAATCATTAAATATGAAAATGACAACCTTTGATTGAAGAACCCAAAATAGTTGATTTACCTCTTTTAGATTTACTTCTAGGGTCAACACTTGTTCTGATTATTCAACAATATAAGGTCTTGGAATCAATTGTGGTTGTTCCATCGTAATGTGACCTTTCCCAAAAGCTACATCCTTGTAAGAAACTGAAGCATTTGGGTTCCTAGAGCTTGAAGCACCTCTTTCAACCTCAAAAGAAATACAATAGTGGAGTTCCTAGTTATTTCATAATCACACATTTAAGAAAAAAATTGTAGTTGCTTTCCTTCACATACAAGTTTTTGCATGGCTACTAGGAACCTAGTTGTTCCTCCAATATCTGCATTAGATTTTCCACATACTCCTCTTCCAAGACCCAAAATGGGATCGAGATCCCGTTCATAGCCGTTACAAACATATGGGAAGCTTTCACCTTGTTATGATCAACCTCGACTAAATCTAGTTCTTTTTCCTTTCCCACCAACCCAGTGGAGGAGAACATGGGTTTTTTTTTCAATTAGATCTACTCTTATTAGAGGGTAACAAAGGGAGAAAGCATGAAGATATGAACATGTAATCCTTAAGAGCCAAAGGGAGGGAGCTAAAACAAATAATTCCAACCCATAAGTTCTACAGAGTGGAAAAAAACTAAAAAAATCAATTAAAAAACCTTTTGGTTGGGAATAAGAAATATAAGTTTGCTCCCACATAAGTGACTGGCCCCTCTCCATGCCACTAGATGAGAGAATCAAAAGACGATGAGAGGAAGAGAGAGGAAGAATAAAAACAACTATATGAATCCCCCTAAGTCTCCATCGAACAACATATAAACTCTCTCCACGCCACTAACATGATGCAACATAGAGGGGAAATAATCCAAAACAAAAGAAATCTAGAGCTTCAAACAACACAAGCAAAAAACATACAAAGCAGCCCCTCGCCTGAAACCCTATCTCTCTCTCTCTCTCTGAGGAAGAATCTAAACAAATATACAAATCCCCCCAAGTTACCATCAAACAACAAAGTGGGTGCTTGTGAAACCTCAACACATCTAAACATACCTGAGATGAAACCAACTCTCTCCATGTCATCAAGATGATGCAACATAGAGGGGAAATATCAAAATGGGGGCATAATCCAAAACAAAAAAAAATCTAGAGCTTTGAACAACACAAGAGAAAACCATACTAAGCATCTCTCTCTCTCTCTCTCTCTCTCTTTCTCTCTCACACTCTTTCTCTCTCTACCATACAAAACATCCCGTCACCTGAAACTCTCTCTCACTCACTCACTTTTTGTGAGGAAGAATCTAAACAACTATATGAATCCCCCAAAGTTAATTGTATAATTAATAATTATTTAAATACCATACCATAGTATACACATCCATACCTATTGTTATGGTCCTATAATTTTTAGAGGATTGTCTGATTATTACTGATCATTATTATGTTTGAAATGTTGTAAATAATATTCCATGTTGTAAATTATTTCCAAAAAAAGGTCAAAACTTTAAGAAAAAAAAAAATTATGCTTTCAAGTCAAAATGCAGCATTAGAGGATAATTAAGTATGTTTAAATTAAATTAACCACATCATTTAAATGTGATTAAATAAATTGTAATAAGGCCTTGGTACTATAGCTTTTATTTTAGTGTAGAGTTGAAAACGACAAATGGAGATTTGTCGTATGTGGTTAAAAGGCACACATATTCCCCCCTCTCGATCACATCACTTTTTCATTTGACGGCTCTAGAACCTTTTCACTCCCCCCTCAATGTCTCCCTTTATCGGCTAAGGGGGGTCTGAAAAGTTGTTTACCACTTTGGGCCCCATCTCTACGTGTCTCCTTCTCGTCACTTTGGACCTCCCCCCGCCCATTCACACCATATACTGCCTACCCCCCTTTGAAAACGGTTTTTGACTCCCGCCGCAACCCACCTTCTTGCCAACCTTCACCTTCCATGCCCCTCCTTAACCACCATTCAAATGATGCCACACATCCTCCTCCCCTGATCCCTCTCCCGCTTACCATTCTATTCCCACTAACACTCCCACACCACTCACTGCCTGCTAATTGGACTATTTTCCCCACTCACCTCCATGTCATTTCTCTACATCACCCTTGCAGACTCCACTTCCTTTCCACCAACCATGTGTCTCCACATCATCCCTGACCTCCATGTCACCTCCTTCCTCCACGTCATATGTTTGTTTCATGGTTAGTTAAACTATGATTTGTTTCCTATACAACATAGTAATTTAAAACATGGTTTACAAACAATTGATAATGGATTTTCATAAATGGAAGGAGGTTTTGCTAATAACCTCCTCATGTACAAAAACCTCTCTCAGGTTTCTAACAACTATTATGGTTTTGGATATACAAAGGGATTACAAGACCCTATGTTTCAAAATTTTGGGAGGAAAAATCTCAAAGACAGTTAGTGACTTGGATCCCACCTCATCAAATAAGAGCTGTTATCAAATTCAAATTTCTCTTCTTTGTCACGAGCAATTCATAAATATAGTTCCAAGTAGATTCATTACTTTTGAATGTCTTATATTTGAGGTCAATTTGTGTAATATAGTTTGAGATATTTATAACAAATCTTGATATTTTTTCAAGATATTTTAGTTTAAAATTTTTATAAATACTTCATCATTTGAAGTAAGTGATGTTGGTTTTTGGGCGAAGAAACTCTATTGTACATTTTTCTGAAGCATCAACATATTTTCCAAGTAATACAAAAGCTCTTTCACAGGATTCATGTGCCAAGTTGTTGGTGAAGTACATATATCTATTTTATGTGTTTATAGCTCTCTGTTTATAGCACATAATTGTTTTCTAAATATGAATTATTCAATAGATAAATAAAGGGTAGAACTTGTTTAAATCTACACTCTACACCTAGCTATGAATAATTTCAATGTTCTGATATTTAAATATAGAATTCAAGTAACAATGCTCTATGTTTAAAGTGAACCTTAAATCTCTTCTTCTTCTCCGTTTCATAGACTTTAAATAACCCAATTAGTTTGGCTATCTTGCCTTGTGAGATCTATCTGTAGATACTATAGTTAACTTATATTTTATGTAACAAAATCCATAGTCCAATGGAAATATAAGTTATCAACCAACCATTCAAATACAAATCAAACCCCAAACTTCATAACTAACCTAATATTCAACCAAGCAAAGTTAAATATTGCAGAGAGAGCCCTCTTTGAAGCTGGTAGGGCTAAATCCCAACTTCCAAAGTTTGTTTGTGGTCACCTTGATGATTTTCTCATGCAACCTCAAAAGATTATTAGGATCTTCCCTGATGTCTTGAGCCATCATAGGGAGGACTCCATCCTCAACCAAAAGTCTATAGAGTCGGTTGCATTGCTCCACCTTGAATATGACACCAGCCCTACGTGTCTGCATGCACAAACCCCTCTACATATGAGGATGTGATTCACCCTATAGGGCCTCACCCATCTCTACATCTCCCTCCAGTGGGGGAGGAGGCACGTCCCCAATGAAACTGCTGATGTCTACAAAATATATAGAACACAACAATAATTAGACAATTTCATTAAACAATTTAATGAAACACGTTAAAGAACATGCTAGAATAAATTTTATTCTAATTAATTAAGACAAAAAAATGAAACTACATTAATTTAAAGAAAATACTAATATTACCTCTATCATCTGCAGGCTCATCTGGTGTGAAGAGGATGTTGGGACATTATCTCCAATCCATCCTTGTGTACGGACACGACATCAAGAAAAACATGTGGTTGTTGGCATGAAATTTAATTATCAAAGACCCATGTTTCAACCTTAGATTGGCAACAAAAGGCGTTGTCGTAGTCTAGCTTATCACCAACATTTTCACTCCTCTTTGGAGAAAGAGGAGAATCTCACCCGACGCATGCTGGAACAACAAGAGATAAGGGATATAAAATGACAATGAAGAAGATTTGTTCATTAAATTATACATGGATTTTAAACATTCCTTAACCAACGCAACCAAGTCGACATTTAGATTAAACTTTCATTTCCAAACATAATAGAATAATCATGAGAAGACAATTAATTTTTTAAAAGGGGGCATACAATCATCAACTATTGATTCATAATTATTTCCCACAACTCCTTTATTCATAGGGAAATTGATTACACTAAAATCTCAGCATACTACGAGATATTAATGTTGTGGATTGCAACTCATAATAGAAGCATAACATATCTTCAAAGAACTAAAGATTCAAACTCTAATGAGATATTACACAGTGGAAAACTAATAGAACTTTGGTTCTTCCACTAACTACGACCCAATTTATAGATGAAAACTATCAACTAACAACTATTAGCTAACAATAGTTCAATTTATTCATCTTTGTCCCTTTTTAATAAACATCGCTTACTTGATCTAGTCTAACACATAGATTCCTTGATCCCAATCTTGATTGGGTCCACTTTGACACATTCTAGTGATTTTTTTCTAATTAGCTTCGATATTTTCAAAATATAACCCATGCTTCCTCCTTTCACAGCTTCTCAAATCCCAATATAACTGATCCTTCACTTCTTTGTCACTTCTCGATTTTTTGTGGCCGCTTCCGGCAAATCTAACCATTTCTTCTCTTCAACTGCTTCTCAATCATGTTCTTCAAAATTCTCCAAAAACGAAGGACCCAAAAAGACTTGACCACAAACTATTGACTCACCCTTGAGTTAATTTGTCACTGCTGCATCTGATCTTATCTCTGCTTACATTTCTTCACTTATGGTTACATCTTGTTGCATTGTTGACTCTCCTTCAAATGAAGGACCCAGCTCTAGCACATCATGCAACACATTCTCGTTTTAAACAAGTATATGCATGAAAAAAAACCTTCCTTATCCAAAATAGTAGTGGCCTTTCTAACAAACTACTTAGTAGTCTCTGCAATAGGCTCAATGGGTTGGGATTGACGAACTTCTTGAAGTTGACCATCAACTGAAAAATTTAAGAGCTACATAATGACAAAGTGATTCTGCACGATAGATTGAAGGTCCCTTAAGACACACTTAGTAGCTTGCAATTCTTCCTCTATCTAATGAATATGTGTGTCCAAAACCATAGCAGAGTGCAGGAAAGTAGACATGGTCAGATAAATCATTGTCGACTAGGGTAGCCTTCTCATATTTCCCCAAAAGGTCATTTGCGGTGTGGATGTGAGGGTCAAGAGGGAACAAAGAAATGAAAAGTTTTGTAGAACAACCCATTGAATATGAGTGGCAAGTGTAGACAAGACGAATAGGGGGTCGACAGCGAGGTGGAGACACAAAAGAAAAATATGCAAGAGCTAGGATGAAGACTTGATGAAAATACAAATGCGATGACAAATAAAAGGCACGTGGTGGGGGGTTATATAAAACACATTGTAGGACTTTGAAAATACTAGGATGTTATTTGATGGAAGAAATACATGATAAAATCAATGTGGATCCTAGAATCTACACAAAGACCAAGAAAATTTCTTAACTTTCCCAGAGAATATAATCCACTGATTTCCAAGACTAGAATTTTAACTAGTGTATACTAGAAATATTACTAAATACAACAAATAACTATTACGAGAAGGAGATGTATTAATGATAGAAAAGATGCATATTTATGATTGGTGACTTGATAGATTGGACACGACGAAACCTTCCCTACCATAATGAGTTGTGGTGAGGCGGAACTAAACATAAGTAATTTTATTGACACAACTAAATACAAGACCAAATAAAACATAGAATTCTCACTAAGATTGATGCAACTCACTGAATGCTAAACCTAACTAATACTCCCTTTTCAGAGAGCATTCAAAACCAGAATGAGTTTATAGGCCATAGTAGGGCTTTAGGCATGTGCCATTCACCAAACCAGGAAAAAGGATACCATCCAACAGAGCAAGCTTGACAACTCTCGAGTCTCGAATCTCCATAACATAAAATAGTCCAAGATAATGTATTTATAATTTACCGAGGTGCTTAAGACATTTTTTATCATAAAGTAGTACTTGGTATCTAACTAAACATGATTTCTTCTTAATGGGCTTGTCATGCCAAACTTTTTTCCTTTCTTTTTCAACAGTTTAATGAATGTAGGAAAGGAACCACTGCTCATCCAAGTTTTATAACTCCTGTAATCATTCAGAAATGGAATCATCATTGGATATCCTAATAGCTTGAGCAATGAAAATATTTGGGACTATGAATTTGGCTGGAACCACTACTTCCTTTCCATAAACAAGTTGAAATGATGTATACTTGTGAAATATCTTAATTGTAGTGTGAAAAGCCATAAATTTGTTGGAACCCACTCATCCCAAGTATCTCTATTCACGAAGAAAACTCTAGTGAGACCCTTCTCGAGGATTTTATTAAATGGTTCACCAGTCCCATTCACTTGCGAGTGATAAGGGATGCTTTTGTGGTGTTGAATCATAAAATTTTAGAGCAACGAACTGACTGTCTCGTTGATAAAATGTGAGCCTTGGTCACTTGTGAGACTTGTGGGACAACCAAATCTGGTAATGATATTTTTAAATATAAATCATGTAGTAGTACCAATAGTGAAATCCTTAACAGGAGCAGCTTCTGCCTAATGTGTCAGATATTTTGTTGTGGTGATGATATACCTAGCATGTGAGTGTCATGCAGTTGGATTGATCGACCCAAAAAAATCAACTACGCATTTTTCAAATGCTTCAAGTGCTCTTATGGTATGCAGAGAAAGCTCATATATCTAAGATGATTTACCAACTCATTAAAAAATATCACACTTCTTAGCATATCCTTTAGCATCTTTAAATAATATTGGCCACCACAGACCATCCAACAAAACATTATGAGTAGTGGCTTTACCTCAAACATGAACTCCCACATGACATTCCCATAAAATAGTATCCCTTTCATGATCCAAAAAACACCAATGCAAAATTTGATCGAGCAACATTTTATATAAATAGCTTGCAATAAGTTGATAATTCGAAGCTCAGACAACAATATGTCATTTCTGAGTAGCTGTATAATCATCGGTGCACTTACCAATGGCGAGGAACAATGAAATGGACTCCAAATGATCTATGGCTACTTCACCTTGAAATAAATGTGCATCCTGTTGTACCTCGGGAGACAGTTCCTGGATGTGCAGGAAGCAGTGCCCGAGACATTTTGAAATTGGATAAAAATAACTAAAATTAGTGGCTGGAAGTACAAGCCAAGAAGTCTTGTAACCAAAACTTCTAGTTATGAAACCCTAGCCTTCTAACGAAGAATGGCTAGAAAAAGTCTGAGAGCTGCAAAATGTTGGACTAGAGGAGTGGATTGATGAAGAATAGAAAACAAAGTCCAAATTAGGTAGTTAAGAACCTTAATTTAGACTATTGCAGAAAGAATAATGCAAGACTAAGAAAATGTAAATGAGGTTCCTCGATGTGGAGCACTTCATTAAGGGCTCCAAGATTAACTGTCATGAGTACAATTAAGAAAATTCATTAAAAGTTAAATTGAAGCACCAAATACATATGACAATGTCCAAAATAAGAAAAGACATGGATGAATATTGAGGCATAAGAGGAAATATAATGGATGCAACTTCCCAAACTAGAATCAAACTACAATATATTATTCAGACTTTAGAGACGATTTTTTATTACAATACCTAGTCATGAGGACTGGACTCTGAACCTCTATAGTGTCTTGATTTTCCACTTGTATTCTCCCCTCCTAGCCTAAATAACTAACCTTGAAAAGAGAATCAGTTTTGGAAATGACTCCTCAACTTAGTTCCCAAACACTTTTTTAAACAGTTGTAAACAGTGTTTATTTTGAAAAGCTCCTTTTCTTTTTTAAATAAACATTGCAAGTTATAAAAAATTATATATATAAAAACATATACAATATTATATAATATTTTTTCAAAACACCTCCTAATTCTTTGCGAGATGCATTCAAATCCTCCATTGTTCGGAACATGTGAAAAGGCATTTTTTCCAAAGTCCTTGTCAATTTTTTGTGGAGGTGTGTTTGGGAATGAATATCAATACGCGTCCTAGTGTCATGCTCATGCACACGTCAGAAAAACCTCACACAGATGATGAAAATAAAATACTGCTTATGGAACCACTCATAGTGGTTTCTAGAAAGTACAAGTTTTGATGGTGGGATGGATATTAACCATCGATTTCTTTGATGGGTAGTTTATATTGAACCACTCTCGGGAGCACTCATTAGCGTAACTTCTGTGCAATTTATGTTGTCGGGTTTTCATGGATATCAAAGATGAATTATTTAGACCATAGCTGTCTTCTCAAAGTTTCTTCCATTTACCTATCATGAAAACACAGGAGAATTCCCTTTAACATTATCATCTGGTCCAATAGAATCTTGCATTTCTACATCAGTCTCCAAGAGCCCCTGATTCAAATCCAAGAGGCAAAGTTGCTTAAACTTTGCAGGTATGGTCTGATCTGTTGTAGGTTGGTGTTTCCCTAAAAAAATTTACTTGGTCCCAGAAATACCCATGGTCCCAATGGAAATAAAAGCTTCATTCCCCACCTCAAAAATCATTTTGCAAGTTCTCCTCATACAATTTCCAATAAGACCACAACAAAGTTCACGGATGAGGTTGTTGGACGAATTTTCTAGGTGTAGAAAGACAAACTGTGACAAGGCATTACTCATAAGTCTTATACCTTGTACTTATGACAAATCGTTCGATAGAAGAGTAACATTTCCTTGTAATTTGACAAGAATCTCATGAATTTCTTCCAAAATATCAATTTTTGTAATCACAACACTTGCTAGATAAGGTGGAAAGAATGTGAAAAATCAGTAACCTAAACCACTAAGATGTTGGTGATCAAAACATTTTACACTTCCTGTAGAAAATCCTCCAGTAGTTTCCAAAGCATACCCCATACTAATAGTAACAATATCAACCTTTTGAATCAAAATTCCACAATGTTCTATAAGTCCTCTTTCAGTTTTACCCAACACACAAAACGAGTTTCTTTCATTAGCCAATAATTATATCTCCTCACTTACACAAAGTTGGAATTACATTATAGATAATTGTAAGCCAATACAAATAGAGAATTGAATCTAGAGTTCCTAATTTTTTTTAAATTCTATCTTCACAGTCAAGATGGACCTCAATAGTTCCATAAAATCCACAAGGACCATAAGATCCAACTCCATATTATTCCAAATATGGATCACATTCCTCTACGATCTTCCCATGTCCTATTATCCCAAGATAATTTGTTGATGCTAGATTAATAACTTCTTTACCATTAACTATGGAATGTGGTCCCACATCAATTTCTAAAACTGGAGGCTCGATCTACAAATCCTTTTTAATGGCTAGATGTAGTGGCTTAGGGACCCATTCATCACATATTTGATCATTTTCGTTTCTTGTAAGAGGACGTTTTGAGGCTAGTAACTCTTTTGAAACAATAGGAAAAAAATTACTGCCACAAGTAAAGCTTCCACAACTAAATGAAGGTCTGACATCATTTCCTAGGGAGTAACCCGACGTGGTTGATTATTAATCTTTCCCAAGACTTTTGTGAGTTTCTAGATGCAAATCTTGTCAAAATTGCAGGGGGAAGCTCAAAAACTGGCCCTACTTCCCTGTACATGTAGTATGTAAATTGAATGTGCTGGGAAGAGTCTAGTGGAATTGTCCATTGGAATTTATCTTGGAAAAATTACTATAAGAGACTGCTCGAACTTACAATTTGTTGAAGCACATCAAAACCTCTATCAAGAAATCTTGTGACCTCGATTGTTTCATGTAGTATGTCTTGGATCAAGGGTATGCTACACTGCAGGGAGATTTATCATGTCAAACAAAAGAAAGGAAAGGATCGGTGCCGAGGTCACCCAGATTGTGATTGTTCCCTTCATGTGGGTACGAGATCTGGAATTGGTCTAGATGTGAAGTCATCATCCATATTACCAATAAATTATTCATTGAAATTCTCCTATGCTCCCTCCGTCTCCCAATTTAAAAACCTCGACTCCATCCAAATTTTCTGAGTTTATGTCTCTTCAAAGAAAACCCTATTTCCTTGCCTGTAACCTCAGATTGACCTCTCACCCAATTTTTCACTTACTGTTATAGCACCATTTACCATTTTTGGTATATATGATGCTTTGTTTATGGCCCAGGGAAACCCCTCTTTCTAGACTTGATCCAAATATATACAAAACAATGTTTTATTCCCTGTACACTACTTTTCCCTGAGCTAAAAGCGTTTACACATGGGTTAGTCAATACCCAACCTATGTATATGTATTAAAACACTTAAAATTTTAAATTTCCTAAATTTTGGGTGGAGTTCATAGGTTTTACCTGTTGATTACTTCCTATTGCCCGTGACCCAACTGTTTCCCAACTAAAAAACTAATTGGGAGAGGTATAAATAGGTCTCTATGAGAAGGCCTTGAAGAGGAGAAGAGATAGAGTTATTATATTGAGATTATCCCCGACTGAGTCTGATGAATCCTTGTGCCTCACGCACTTCCCCAAGCTTCAGGAAACCGTTGTTTCCTTGATTATAGATATCCTTCCTTTTGCTTGAGATATCATGGTGTTGGTGATGGAAGAAGATTATTGAAGGCTGGTATAGGATGAATCCGGAGGACAGTTCCACTTGTAGCCAGAGAAAGACTCAGGTGAATTTTCTCTATGTTATTTATAGCTTATTACAATAAAAGAAATGATGTCTTGTTTCCAAAATTAACTATGTCTATGCATACAATTATGTTTTAATTCATATATGAATGTCTTTTTGATGTATGATCAATCATTTGTCTATATGATATAAAGTCAATTTCGTGAATATGCTTTACTTCTATACTACTATGTATGTTCGAATTGAATGATTTTTCAGGTTTGAAGAACATCAGGAGTTGCAGAGGGTCTGAACCCCGCGGGACCTACTCGAATGAAGGAAATTCGGGTACGGTACTCTTACATTGTTTGATAATATAAGCATCTTGCCTGAGCTGTTTGAGTATTTCTTGTTGTAGTTTGCTTCTGCTCTATTGGGGTTCTAACCCAAAACCCTAGGGTGCTTTCACCCAAAAAACTTACTGTAAAGGAGACATGTTCTAGAAACTTTCATATAAGTGAGGCATCTTCTTTGAAAAGGATATGCGAAACACTTTGCAATGAAAGTAGTTTGTCCCTACCCTATCATTATACATGGAAATAACCCCCGCCAATTTGTTTCCAAGAGAACCTTCTTGAGCGACGTTGCATACTGCCAACAAAATGTTTTTTTTGAAAAGCTAGTGTTGTATTTTTTTTTTCAAATTAATATTATACGCTCCAATAAGAATATGGTCTTCCAAAATAATTAATGAAAGCCTCAATGAATAATCTCCACAAATTGATTGGTGCAACAACTTATGACAACTAAGTTCTTATATTTTCTTCCAAATTAGGAATATATTCTGTTGTGCACATGTCCTCAACCCAAATGTGAAGTGTGACATCTTCAATGTCAAAAACCCCTTCAATCTTATTGATGCTATAGAAATTACCACCGTAGATCACCTAACAATGCAATATACTAAAGAAAAATACTAGTTGTACTTCTACAATCAAACTTTGCAGAAGCTTAATCAATTTGAGCTAGATAAATCATAATGCATATAACAGAGAAGAAGAAATCATACACATGAAACACGTAAGAATACTTTGGGGAAAGCCTCAGCTAAAAACCTTGATCTCTGTATTACCATACAAGTGGAAATATGTTTGAATTACAAAAAGAATCAGCTCACAAGCTATCCTGCTCTCTCTACAATCAAACAATACTGCTAATAGACAGTCAAAGGCTCCCACAACCTTCTCCTTTGCCCTCCAAGCCTCCTATTTCCTTGCATAGTTTTCCCTGGGGTCCACTACTTCCACTTGTGTGAATTCCCACCTCACACTGCTGTCTTGGCTCATAAATAACTGCACAAACCTGAAGGAAATAATTCCTTCTACATGGATGAGTTTCCTATATAGGAAAAATCCTCCAACTGATAGTACATTGTCCCCTCTTCTGATCTCAACTGGGTCTCTGATTGAACTGACAGGCATGAGTTATTTATGAGAGAATATTTAGTTATCTGAAGTGCAGCAATTACATGCATGCATGCATTAACTAACTGAACTCACAATTAATTCCACAAACTGTTGGAACTAATCTACTGGACTTAACTTAGTTAACTGAGCTAACTAATTACAACTTATCCTTATCTCTTTAACTGATGGATAAATTCCTCAATCAACGGGATAACTGTTGCATGTCTTCACATAGACTTCATGTTTGATTTTCTCCAACTAATTAACTCAAGATGAATTAATTAATTATTTTTCAAACAAATGCTAAGATCAAATTAAAATTTTACTTCTCTATTTTAGTTCAGGGACTAACTAAAATAGGAATCCATCCCGAAATGCTATTTATAGTAATGCTATTTTTAGCATTTCCATTTTTCATTCCTTGTTGCTATATCCAACACTAGTAGTTGAGATGTTATTTATAGTATTTCTATTTTTAGCATTTCTTGTTGCTATTTTCAATAGATGCAACTAGCTTTAGTTGATATTATGCATGTTGTGATAGTTCATTTTCCCTTGTAATGATATGGAAGATCGAAGAGTTCCGTTTCTCCAATTTGCTGTAGAATATATATACCTTATAAAAATTTCCATAACAGGCACATTACAACTCCACCTCCCATCACTTAATAGGAATGAAACAATGCATATGTCTAGTGAAAAACCAGATGCCATTACATATACACCAATTCAAAACATGACAATACTAATAATGAGGTTATTTATTAGAACTTCTTAGTTGTGCTAGATTGAGCTACAACACATCTCATAACCGATCATCGATTGATTCTCTAAATTCTCTTAGCTCCAATTGAAATAGATGATCCAAACCCACATTTGTGTGGCTTGGCTTGACAAGGACTTCAAAGATAGATGCAACATGCTCACCAAATAGAAGAAAAGATGGATCAAAAACTTAAAAATTAGCCTCTTCGAGGGGGAAACTTCCTTTACATTACATAAATGAAAAATTCTTGGATGATGCAAATGATAAGACCTCCTTGGTATATATATTATTTTAAGGGGTCACAATATAATCAAAGCCTACATAACAATAATAATGTAAGAGAAAAACAATAAAAATAGTAGGCTTCTATGGGGCACAACAATAATAATAGGGGGATACACTAAAAATAACAAGAAGGGGAATACACTAGTCTTATAGGGACCTAACATGCCCCTGTCTTTCAAAAAATGGTTGTCCTCAATGCTTTAGTAGTTCATATGATTTTTGTTGATGGTGCTGGACCTGCCAGCATGTTAGGGGATCTCCCTGGTAATAAGTCCCAACTAGACCTTAGACCATTTGGAGTAGGAGTTCCAGTAGTGGGTAGTATGGTATTGCCTTGATTGTGGTTGCACACAGAGGTAAGTAAGATGTCCTTATTGGAAGTGTTATCACTCAGGTTGTTCCCTGTCTCCTGGAGGGAATATGGCCGAGGCAACCACTAACCAATCTTTTAGCTGCAGGTCCTAGCCTACCTGCAACCAGAGAGGGATCTCTCTTTGTAATTTAGCTTTGTTTTGGAGTATTTTAGGCTAGTTGTGATGAACAGGGTTTTGATTTGAGTTTGTTGGATGGTGATTTTAAACAGAGCTGAGGTGAAAGTGTAAAAAAGTTTGTTCCATTGGGCAATGGAGTCAATGAAGGTGTACTGTTGCAAGTGTTTCTTGGGGAGATGGTAATGCTACAGAGCAGGATAGGCAACCTAGGAACAATATTCAAATTTGGAAATGATGGAATGAAGTCAGGGAATGAAAGGCAATTAATAATCTTTCATTATGCTGGTAGGGGGAAAGTGTATGAATATTATGTAGGAGCAATTAAGGATTCCTAAACAGTATTCAAAATGAAGGAATTAGTGCAAACATGAGCAGTTAAGAATTCATATTTATGACTAATTCTGAAGAAAACGTAATTAATAGTAGAGATTGAACATAGGGTGCATTAAAACAAATCCTATGTTATTCTTCTTCTCTGTTACCAAGATTATGAAATATATATGAATTTGCAAACACAAAAAACATAAACACAGTTTAGAATAACTTATTGTTCCATAGAATGACACAGGAATTCTATAGCAGGTCCCATAACATCCAATCCACCTTCAGACGGTTCAAAAATAGTGAATTTCAACAGCGATTTGTATTAAAACAGTCTGATAGTTTACAACATAGTCCAGAAAGAAAAGCACCAACCCCTATTACATTCTATGGGGAGGTGTTTAGTCAATTTATTGTTATCTAAATTGCTAGTATTAATTGTCAACCCGGGGCTCGTAAGCTGATGAAGT
>APFE030878207.1:30373-49879 GCA_000404065.3 Pinus taeda
TGCTTGAAAATGTAACACAGGTTCATCAAAATACAACTGATAAAAAGCTTAATAAGCGTACACAGACGCAGCTATTTATAGAAGTCTCTAAGATAGCCTATCCGTGCAACTAAATAACTGAAAAGTAAATGACTGTTATGTGTATTCATGGTTCCTTGACACTTCATGCGGCTGCGTGGACGAGTTGGTGGTTCTGTCGTCATGGGTAATGAATCCCAGGTTGGATCATGTCCCCTGCCATCTGTAGAACGTGGGCAAATCACCGTTTAGGATGACGTGACCAAACAGCTCACAATCACCGCTAAACTGCCTTGAGTTGACCGTGACTTGCCCAGCTTTGACTGTGGACAAAGATGATGTGGATGGCCGGAAAAATAGGACAGGAACCTGAGCACATTGACACCTAAGTGCCCATGTGGCTCATCTGGCAAACCGACATGTGGAACATTGCGTTTAACAAAAAGGCTGCAGGATCTTCAGATAGCTGCAGGATCATCAGGTAGCTGCGGGATCATCAGATAGTTGCAGGATTCCTGCAAGTAAGTCAAAATCTAAACAAATAGTCATCCATTAGCAAAACTTACTTAATCATGCTTAATAACACCTAATGTAATGATCTGGGTGGTTTTATGGTGAAAATGAGGCAAAAGATAAGGAAAGATAAGGAAAGATTGAGGAAAATGGTAGATAAGTAGGTGTAGAATAGAGGCTCTACAGGAGGTATATATACAAAAATGAGATACAAAATATCTAGTTGATGAGTCTCCATGCAATAAATTTCATCACCAACTCTTCAAAGGAAGTAGATGAAAGAAATAAATGCTGCAATGAATATTAGTGTGCTAGATGTCTATTTTGTTAGAGAAATTTGACTTTTTTGGACCAACTGAGTCTGCTGAGACTGTGCCTTTAATTTGCGATTTTTGGGCTTGCTGTCCTAGTGCTTTTCTAAGTCACTATTTCGACTTCCTCTACCTGTTGCCTTTATGCTTTGTTCAGTGCTTGCGTACTCAATTTTGCTGACTTGTAGCTGACCAAAATCTGAGGCTGAAAAAAGAGGAAAAAGACCAAAATTACCTATGCAAAATTTCCAGCATTGCTTGCCACCAATCCTCAGGAGGAAACTTATGTCTTTGTATTTTTATGAGTGTTTCATCAGCCTCTGTGTATCTATAAAAATTGGGTGGGATCTCAAATAGATGATTGATTTCATGCTCAATGTAAAACAGGTTTTCTAATTTATCATAAAGAGATTGTCCAGAGGGAGGTCCTGCTTCTTCTGAGGTACTTGAGGATGCTATAATCTGATTGGAAACATAGTTATTGATTTTGGTAGTATATTACTCATAGGACAATAGTTTTCCAGCGCTATTCAATAGGCTAGGTAATCCTCTGGCCTGTAATGCTGTCATCTTTATCTTGAAGTCATTTATTTCTACTTGCATTTCCTGGCACTTTCTCTCTAGAGTCTGCACAAAATTTCTCATGGTCAGCACCTTTTTTGTTGTCAAAATAGTATTTGTCCTGTTATTGATGTATAATGCTGCCAACTCCTCTTTGGTATGAGTGTTCAGGAAATGAATCATTTTATTGGCTTGCTTGGGCATATTTCCCAATGCTGCTCTAGCCCTCTGAGTCTCAAATTGAGCTAGGCCTATCAACTCTATTTGCTCATGTATGGCCAGAATTGATCCCCATTGGTTAGTGATTGCTTGGCCAATTTTGGCCGAAAAAATATTTTTGATTTCGGCTAAAGTTTTGTCTAAGGTAAGCTCTTTTTCTAAGGCCTTTATTTTGCTATCTAAGGCTTTTATTTCTCTTTGTTTCTCAGCCACTGTCATCTTGGACTTGTCATAGCTTGCCTCTGGTTTTGCCAACTTTTCTTTGGCCTCTTTCACCTCTATGACCCGACCTTCTAACTCTTTGACCACTTTCATCATCTCTTCCATACTCATGCTAGATCCTGGTCCTGTTGTTGTTGTTGCTGCTGCTGCTGTAGCATCTGTAGTTGATGTAGTTGTTGTGGATGCTGAAATGGCAGGAGGGATTTCTGCTGCTTGTGTGGGAGGAACAATGACAATAGTTGTGGCTGTTTGACGGGGCTAGGAGGTCGACTCTCCCTGCTTGCTTTTCAATGCTCTCTCCAACTCTTCCTCCATCTGTATTATTCTTTGATTCATCCTCATGAGCAGATCCATGGTATCATCAGATTCTTTTTCTTGCACAAGCTCTGCAGTTTGAGGGTGGATAGTTGCAGGTAGCTTCACTTGTTTTCTGAGTGCAGCAATATCATCTTCTTTCTTCTTCATAAGGGCCTTGATGCCCTTGGGATCCTTAGGATCATGCCCTAGATCCACAATAATTTCCTCTAATTTCTTTATTCGGTTATCTTTGGCTGAGGAAGACATTCTCTCCAAATCCAATTGAGTATTTGTATTTTTCAATGATTCCTTTAGTTGATGTGGCAGCATAGCCTTGTCTGCTAGAGTGGCATAGACCATTTCACCTGTTTGCTTGTGTAGCTCTATTTGGTCCATTGGGTGTATGTCCTTGGAGAGGACTTCTAGGTTTGTCTTTATGTAATCTGCAGTTGTTTTGGGCTGTGGAACTTTAGGCTTAAAATGAGTTAGAATCATCTTTTCCTCCTTGATGTCATAAGATGCCATCAATATTTGCTATTTGGAGGGTGTTGCTTTCAATAATTGATCATACAACTGTATTCTTAATAGCTCATTCTGGGCCTTGATTTCCATGAAAGTTCCTTTAATTCCAGATGGTTGTTTGCTTTGTAGTCTAGAGGAAGACACCTCCGTACTATGCTGCTTACCTTGCTCCTGCTGGAATGAGCTGGTAGCTATTTGCTGACTTGTTTCTCTCTCCCTCTTCAGGCTCTCTATGATTTCTTCACTAATTTCTTCCTCAACCTGAGGGTCAACTCTCTGTCTTTTGGCTTTTGGTTGCTGTGCTGACCCACTTGGAGGTGTGGTCTCTTCCCTATCCCGCTTCTTACCTCTTTCCTCATTAAGAGGAGTCTGTAAGGCTGGGATCTGTGATGCCTCAGCCTGCTGTGGAGGGGCTTGCCCTTGACTCTGCTCCTTGGAGGTAGTAGGATGTTATGTAACTATTTCTTGCTTGGCATCCATCACTTCTTTTCCTTTCACTGTACCTATTGCTAATGTAGATGTTTCTTGGGCAGCTTGTGAAGCTGCAGCAGTGGATGTTCCTTCTCCAACTTGGTGTGGCAGTTTGAATATTACCTGCTGAAAAGAATCCAAGTCAAGATTTTTTTCCAAATCTTTGACATTTTGCTCCATTATTTCTTCTTGAGTGAGTTCTTCAATTAATGTGCCTTGCACCCACTCATCTTGATTAGCAAATTGCTCAATCTGTGGGGACTTTACAATTTTCATATGATGTAAGCCTATATTTTACTTTTCTGGCATTGATAAAGCCATCGGGGTCATAAGGGACCCACCAGAAACTCCTTTTTAGCTTGAGTTTCTGCCCCAGTATTTGATCAGCATCTTGCCAACCTTCTTTCTTGTTCATAATAAAGGGGCCTAGATGGTCTTTGAATTTCAAGTGAGCTTTCTTCTTGGCACTATGAAAATGAGTGAGATCTGAATTGATGAGTTTCCTATAATATTCCAAGGCAAACAGTCTCATGGGTACATATCTTAGGTGCCTGTAGGGACAAAGCTCACAACCATAGATCCTAATGACAGTGCGATTTCGGTAGAGATACCAATCACCTATTTTGTAGTTCTTAGACAACTGCAATATCTTCTGCATGTCATATGATAATCTAGGAGGAGGAGTTCTTTTCAAGAGACATGAGACTGGGTAAAAAAATTGGTTAATGAACTCACAATAAGAGTAAGGAGAGTTTTGGACCTGATGGAAGACTGATGACCAAAAGATAACAAACCTTCTTTCACCCTTTGAATCTAACTTCTTCATGGGACATTGGAAATATTTTGACTGGTAATACATGAACAAATGATAGATATATGATGAATATTGGAAGACTCCCTCCCTATCCAGCTTCACTAGTTGGTCATGCATTTTATTTGCAATGAACTTGGCATAGTTGTACTTGACAGTAGGGGGCTGTCCTAGGCTATATGCAGACAATAGGATCAAAATTGTTTCATCAATGTGCTCACTCATTTTGAAACCTAGCACAGAGGATATCATATCTACAAGCAGCTTGCCTACTTCATTGAAATTGACATATAAGAAAGGAGGTGGCTCTATAGGCTAGTGGTTTGCTCTCATGAATGTCTTGGCAATTCTGGCAATCTCAGAGCTGGAGAGTTTGGGGCCTTCATCCACCAGGTATTTCATAGAAAAAGGGACTAAAAGCTGAGTCTGCTTGAAATTTAGCATTTGGTTAATGGAATCAGGAGTGATATGGAAGAGTATGCTCCTAGATGGAGACTTAATAGCTCTTTGAGTTGGGTCATAGTTCTCAGCACAGAGGTGAATTATCTCAGGGAAAATATTTACAGAGGGCAAGAAGTAGATGGGCAAATTTGATCCCCAAATGCCATACTTGTCACTATTGCTCAAATAACTATTGGGACAGAAGGTCTGCAAGTGATTTATGTCCCCAACCAAATCATGAATGAGGTAGTCCCTATCAGCTAAAGGCAATGCCTCAAGCTCTTTGTTAGGTGCATTGATAGGAGCAATGTTTAAGGCTGCTGGAGTGGCCATCTTGAAGTTTTTTCTGTGTTTATACCTAGAACCAGGATTAGTGCAACTACTGAAGACTGAGAACTGCCTTTGAGGTTTTGTCAAGGAGATGTAGACTGAGTTTAGATGAGGCAATGGTCTTCACTGTTTGTAGCTATCATAAAGAAGCAAATTTACAGAGTTCAAACAAGCTTTTCTTTTCTTTGATGAATTCACTAGGTTGATAAGCTGTGTGGGAAAACTGCAGAGAGAATAAGAATGTTTTTTGAGCTGAATAGGTGGAATTTTGCAGAGGAATTTTGGTAAAAGGGGTCAAAGCATGGGCAGTATGAAGATTTTGTCGGCAAACAAACTGAAAAATGATTTTTTGATGGTGAAATTGCAGAGGGGCGTAAGTTTGCAGGGTTTCTTTTGGAACAGGGGAATTATCAGTGAATTTAGGTGCAGGAGTATCTTTGGTTTGGGTATATGGAGGTGTTTAAGCAGCTAAAATGGAGAAAATGATGAAAAAAGGGGTTAATAGGTGAAATTTCGGGCAAATACATGGTTTTATGGCACCGAGTGCAGTCGAGCAGGTTCATTGGTGAACAACGAAGTTGAAATTGCAGGCGGAAGTGGCACGGATGACTAAATTCAAGCTTGGGCAGCAAATCGACATAAAACGGCATGCACAACACTCCCGAACTAACCAATGAAAATGAAGGAAAACGGTCGTTTCCACGTGATTTTATGAAAATTTGGCACTTTTGGTGCTTTTGGCGCTTTTTGGTGATGACGTCAATTGGAGGGTAACAGGTACAACACGGTGACGTGGATACTGACTAGGAAGATGACGTGGCAGAGGACAGGTTGGCAGGGTGATGACGTGAGCGGATGATGTGGCAATGACAAAGGCAGTGGCGAGCCGACACGGACGTGACATCAGCGGTGACGTGGTGCTGACGTCAGGGGGAGGAGGGTGGTTTGTGGTTTTCTCCCGCACCACCTTTGGCCCTGGGTGGTATTGGGGAGGGGGGCTCCGATCACGCTGGGAGAACGACGCATGGCGAGGGTACGACAGTAAAATTGCCCATCCCCCGGACGCTAATCTCCGACAGATAGGGGTTTTGAAAAAGACCGCCCACCGTTGGATTTGAAGCACGGGACATCGGACGGCGGACGGGCAGAGATGGAGGGGGAACAACTTTGGACGCGGGACTCACGTATTATTTGTCATTAAATAATGTTCCATCGGGGTAACAACCTTTGGCTATGGCAGAACATTAATACATTTAACCCAAAGTTTATATGAAACCCGATATATGTGTGGACGCGAGAGTTAACACGTAGTTAATGTGTGGGGGGGGGGGGGCAATGTGGTTATTTATTTAACGAGTGATTAAATAAACTCCGGGGTTTTATGGATGCGGAAGGGTTAATATAAAGTCCCAGATGGACTTAATATATCCCAAAACTTAAATTATATAGCTATAATGCTATGGGGTAGGGATATTTAGTATTTTTTGGGGTTTTTATATAGTTTTTTGTGTAATAGGGATGGGAGAATGTTTTTAGGGAGCTAAATAATAGACTTAGAGATTAGTATGACTTTGTGAAATGAAACAGCATGAGTGAATGCCAATTTTGTGGAATGAAACTTAGGAATAGGGAAATGGAAGGAGTTTGGAATGATGATGTTTACACAAGAAATGTGGTTTCTTTTCCTTGAGTAAACTCAGATTTTGACTTGGCACTTGTCCCAGAATGAAGTGAAACAGGACTATTAGGCAGATCCCAAGGTCCTTGAGGGGGGATGTTAGTCAGATATTTCTGGGGGAATGAAGGGGGATTAGTCATGCTTCCATTGTTTATACAACCAAACATTGCCTTGGTACTTGTGTCATTGATGAAATGGGTCCTTCTTGACAAGACAAATAATAATCACACACTTGCTTATGCAACCTCAACCTGCCTACCCAGCCTAATACACCTAACATTTTTTCCTTCCTTTGGATTGGGTGCACTTGAACTAGAAAACCCTGATTGTCTTCTTTTCTTTTGACTACCCTCCTATCTAAATGTACCCTTATCTCTTCCAAGGGCCCAGATTAAGCAGTTTGGCTCCTTAATTTTCTCTACCTATCTACTCATCTGCCAAGCTTGAACTGTTTGGACATATATTCTTTCTCTATTCTACAACAACAATTCAAACATGGCATGGTCTAGATTGAACTGTTGGGCCACCCATCAAATGTAATAAGCAACAATATCTCCACATGGTGAACTTGCAAATAAGATAATAGTGACATTTTGACTGGCCACTTTCTTGGTCTCTTGGTTTGGGGTTCATTTTAACTCTTTTTCTTCTAACCAACATTTTCTTGCCTTTTAGTTATTCTTTTAAGGCATACCCTCTTTACATTTTTTAATTTTCTTTGTCTGTATACAAAATATGGAACCTTTGCAGCATGCAAGGATGAACATATTTGGCACTTCCACAGTCAATCATGAAAAATGAAACCTATTGGTATAGGAACCTAACAGTGGCTCCACTTGGGGATGGCCTTTCCTGGTGAAAAGCCAAGAACAACAAGTCAGATGGCCTTATTCTTAGTTGGTTGTTGTAATTCAAAACTTCCTTCTCTTGGAAACTAGTGATCTGAACCTTTGTAGTATGTTTGGAGTCTTTATGAGCTGATCTGTGCAAAATTACAGCTCTGCTTCTTGTTTGTTTCTCTGAGTGTTAATTATCATCTTTATACTTCCCAAGTTTCCCTTTTGATTACTTGTGGTAAATTCAAAATATACACCAAAAGGTGATGCAGTTCCCTGATTTTTCTTCAAAATTTGCTGCATTTGGTTCCTTATCTAACTGTTGTAAATGAAAATGCTGGAAATACAAATATTTATGTACAATATATAGTTGTGTTGTGTTCATCAAAGGGGATCAAAATAATGTTTGAGCATTCTCCCATTGACTGGACCTTCTTCAATATTTGTGCCATCCAAACTCCTCAAAAAATAGGTGTTGTTACCTTGTACAGACTGAATCACAAATGGTCCTTTCCAAAGGAAATCAAATTTCCCATGTTTCCCTTTATCTTTCCTCCTGGAGTCCCATTTCAACACTTTATTTCCTATGAAGAAGTCTTCAGCTTTTGTTCTTTTGTCAAAAATTTTCTTGAGTTTATCTTGTAGTACTTGGGTTCTGTGATATACTTCTTCTCTTGTCTGTTGCAAGTGAATAGTTTGGTTGATTCTTCTCTGAATATCATTTGGCTTTGCTTGTATTTCTTGCAGCAACTTGATCACAGGGATTCCTAAAGAGGAGGGGAAAACAACCTCTAGACCATACACCAATTCATATGGACTTGTTCCAATGGACCTTTTTGTGGTCAATCTATCTGCCCATAGTGCATTCATAAGTTTTTTGTTCCAATTCTTTTTATTCTCTTCCAGGACCTTTTTGACGATGTTGATGAGGCTATTGTTAGAGGATTCAGCAAGACCATTACCTTGAGGGTAACAAGCTGTGGAGTGGCCCAAGGTAATGTGATATTTGTGGCAAAAAATGATCATTCTTTTGGATTTAAATGCAGTTGCATTGTTTGTGATGATCTTTTCTGGAAAACCAAATCTAGATAAGATATTGGTCTCTAGGAATTGGATGATGATTGAGTCATTGGCTTGCATAGAAGGGATGGCCTCTATCCACTTGGTAAAGTAATCTGTGGCTGTCAAAATCCATTTGTGTTGGCCAGAAGATGAAGGGTGGATCTCCCCAATGAAGTCTAAACCCCATTGTTGAAATGGCCTTTCAGTTGAAATGGGTTTGAGGGGCAAGGGCAACAAATTTTTCTTGCCTTCAAAGATTTGGCATTTATGGCAAGACATTACAAATTTTTTCACATCAGCAAACAGGGAGGGCCAATAAAATCCAACGGATTTTATCAGCTGTAGATTTCCAATACAAGTGTCCACCACAATCTCTTGCATGGAATTCCTTGAGGATTTTGTTAGTTTCATCCAAAGTTAGGGAATTAAGCAAAATACCTTCATGATTTTTCCAAAACAACACATTATCTATGATACAAAACTTTGAATCTTTCATTTTCAAGAATCTCTTTTTGGTTCTGGATAAACCTGGAGGAGCTTGCAGGTTTAATAATACAAAACATATATCAGTGTACCAAGGTGATTGTAAAAAGGCTTGATTGATCTGTGGAGTCGCCATCTTCCTGTTCGTTATCCAGTTTCATTGATGTCAAGGGCTTGGAGTTTGGTTTCGGTCATTAATTTGGCTAGCCCTTGTCCTTTTATGAGTTTTGTTGGCTTAATCTCAATGTCATATTCTAAAATATTAGCTATCCATTTGCCCCTTTTACCTTCAATTCCCTCTTGAGTGAGAATATCTTTAACCACTGTATTTGGAACATAGGCAATTATGTGAGAGTACAAGATATAAATTATGAAATCCTTTATGGCCTTCACAAGAGCACATGCCTGCTTCTCCATGATTTAGTATTTAAGTGGGGCATCTCTGAATGCTTTGCTGAAAAAAGCAATGGGTTTCTCACATCCTAAGTCATCTTTTTTTAATAGGACAACAACAATAGTATGTTTAGATGCAAAGGAAAAGATTATAAAATCTTTATCAAACCTGGGACTTGTAAGAATAGGATTTCTTGTCAAAGCTATTTTGATTTCCTCAAAGGCCTGCTTAGCTTCTATTTTCCATTTGACTTTAGAATCTTTCTTGAGCATATTATTCAACAGTCTTACTAGCTCGGCTAAATTTGGAATGAACCTTCTCAAGAAATTGATCTTGCCTAAAAAAGCTTGCAGTTCTTTGATGTTTCTTGGGTGAGGCACTTGGAGGATAGCTTGAATTCTGTCCGGGTCAATTCCTATACCATCTTTTGAAATTATGTGACCTAGGAGTTTGCCCTCTTCTAGGCCAAACAATGATTTCTTTGGGTTCAATGATATGCCATATTTTCTGCAAATTAGGAACACTTGTCTGAGATGTTTTAGATGTTTTTGGTCTAATTTTGAGAAAGCAGTAAGATCATGAAGGTATATGACTAAGAAATCATGAATCTCTTTAGCAAAGGCTATGTCCATTGCCCTCTGAAATGTGGCTCCTGCATTCTTGAGTCCAAAAGGCATTTTGACATATTTAAAGGTTCCCCAAGGTGTTGTAAAGGTAGTTTTGTCTTGATCATCTGGGTGAACTAAGATCTGATTGAATCTTGAGAATCCATCTAGCAATGAGATCCTAGAAGCTCCCACTACCCTTTGCAAACTGTGATCCATTTTTGGTAAAGGGTAGTGGTCTTTGAGAGAGACTTTATTCAAATTTCTCAGGTCAACACAAAGCCTTATCTCTCCGGTTTTCTTTCTAGTAGGCAATAGATTTGAAATCCACTCAGAGAACCTGATAGGTGCAATGATTCCGGCTTCATAAATTCGTTTAACTTATTTTTCAATCAGGGGAAGGAGGATAGGGTTCAATGATTTTCTTTCAAGGGTATAGTATGTTGGATGACTGAAGTATCATAGGACTTGAGGTCCTCATAACTCCAGGAAAAGACATCTTGGAACTCTTTAAACAATTCAATGTACTTTAACTTCTGATCAGCTGGTAATGCTTTGGAGAGTTTTATCATTTTGGGATTTTCTGTGGTCCCAATATTACAGTCTTCAATCTGTGCATTTAATGGTTTCATTTTTGGATTTCTTGGAATGTCATTTGAATCAAATATATCTTCTAAAGGAGTTAGGCCTATGGGCAAGACATTGTCCTTTAGTTCGATTACTTCACATTCTTCCTCAATTATTTCATCAAAATCTGTTTGATTTAGCTTTTGTAAATTAGTACAGTCAAAGGTTGGATGTAGAATTAGATTTGTTGTTTCAGCTGATATGCTTTGCTCACTTTGATGTGTTTGTTGTCAGTCCTCAATGGTGCTTGTGTCAATGTTTATACTCGAGAATTCTTCTTTCAAAGTTAGGAAATTATTTATTTGTGTATCATTTTAAAACACCTGCCAGTTTTTAACATTATCTGGGACAACAGGTCTGTGTTTGATTTCAGAAGTGAAGTGGTGGTTGGGCTCAAATGGAAGCTTGCAAGTGCTGGCAAAAATTGCCAAACTATGTGCATGTAAGTTATGATTTCTTGGAATTTTCGTGAGCTGAAATTCTAAGAAGTTATTAAGTAATTCAGTTGCTGCTCCTCTATAAGACCTCAGTCTGAGATCATTTGTAACAAAATATCTCTTCATCTGTTGTATAATCAAATCTGAGTCCCCTAGAATTGAAATCTTAGTTGCCCCTAGACTTCTAATCAGTTTGAGACCCAATAGAAGGGATTCATATTTGGCCATGTTGTTTGTACATCTGAAATTTAGCCTATATGCATGACCTTGAGCATGGTCATTTTTCATGTTGTGTATCCAAACCCCTACCCCTGCTCCTAATTTGTTCACTGACCCATCAAACTCTAAGTACCATAAGGTTTCTTGATTATGGCTAGCCTTAATAGTTTTGCAAGCTTGTTCAGTGGGCAGGTTTGGCTTTTGTAACTCATATGATATGTCATTTTGCTTAGTTGTATCAATCACATCAAAACCTTTTTGATCTAGGGCACTGGATTGTTCATTCATGCTTTCTGTTTGTGCTGTTTTCAGGAGTTTGACATCAGTTTTGGGACGCATGTCAGCATTGTATAAGATAAATGAATCCATGTCAGAGTGAATGGAGTAAATTGGGAAGTTCTGGGGCTTCTCTTGACTACTAACCACATACTTCATCAATGTTTCCCAGTATAATCTCTTTGGCTGGCCAAAGACTGATATCGTGGCATAGGACATGTCTAGCTGCAAAGATCCTTGGAGTTTGGCACCCCAAGATCTGGACAAGAGCATACCATACTTAGGTGAGATATCAGCTACCACTACATCCATCAAGATAGTCTTAGCTGGATATTGAACTAAAGATACACAAAGGTCTTTGATTAGGCCTAGACACCTAACCTGGCTGGAATCAAATGAGAACAGGTCCTTATAGGGTCTTGTGATGTCTAGGTCTAGCTTTTCCATCACTGACTTGGGCATTAGATTATGGGAAGCACCTGAGTCAAACATGGCATTATGTAACACTTTGTCATGAATGTTTAAGCTCACATAGAATGGAGGGACCCCTCCATCTACTGATTTACCATTGACTTCCGAACCAAAAATCAGTTCTGGTTGGTCATCCAAAACATTTAATTCATCCCTATTCTCTGATATTTGCAGTGACCTATTGATTTGTTGTCTGTAAACTTCATGTTTGGCCAATTCAGAGAGAGGAATGGCTATTTTCAGCTTGCCAATTTCTGTTTCTAAGTTAAAAGGTTTTTCTATCTGAATCTTTAAATTTTGGGCAGCAAGATTTTCTTTTTCAGCTGAGTTTTCGTTGACCTTCTCTTGATTATGAGTGCTGTTATGAGGTACATCTAATTTGAAATTATTTTCTAGAGGGTTGTTCAAAGCTTCTGTTGGAGAATGGGATGTGAATGAGTGGTTCTTTGAAGGCTGTAAGTCTGATACAACTTCCACAGTAATTTATTTTGGGTCTGCTTTATCAGAGGATTCTGTTGGGACAACTTTATCCTTTGTTTTCTTAGGTTGTTTAGTATCTTTCAGCTTGGTAGGTTGAGGTACATCTATGATTCTTCTTCTCGATTTGTACTGTTTATGAACCTCATAGACTGCTGCATCATAGCCTTCTCTGAAATCAAATGACTCTCCAAATTTGGTTTGAAACTGGTTACATTCGTGGGCCTCTTGGTCATCTTAGGTTAGAAAAATTTGTTGTTCGCTATCTAAACCCATTAAGTTGATGTGAGGGTCCTCTGTTGGTTCACTAGATGTTGAGGCTTCGGTATAGTTTTCCTGAAAGGGAGGTCTGATGTTCTGGTCGGGGCCAACCCTTCTAGCGTTTGGATTTTGATTTTTTCTAAAGTTTGGGTTTCTTGCAGTGTTACTTTGTTGACCTTCCCATGATGATTTTCTCTCAATGGTATCTACCCTATCTCCAAGTTTGTCCATCCCTTTGATGATTGCATCAAGTTTTTTCTCAAATGCCGAAGGTTCTTCTTTGAATGTTGTTCTACTTTCAGTTCTAGCCCGATTTCGTTTAGCAATTAGGTTTGCCTCCACACTAACAACTATATTCTGCATGTCCGCTAAGCTGGGAGGGGCTCTTTCTCTCAACTAATATGCCATGTTAGGATCAAATCCATCAAGGAATTTGATTAAAGCTAAGTCAGGAGAAGGTCTAAGGTTCTGAGGAATGGCATTGTATACATTAGTAAACCTTGCACAATAGTCTTGGACAGTTTCTTGTGGGCCCCTTTTTAAAGTGTCATATTCAGTTAAAATGTGTAAAGGGTCTTTCTTCCTTTCCCATCTGTTTAAAAAGGATTGGTAAAGGGCATCTGGATTAGCTATAGAATTTGGAACAAGTGCTCTAAACTAGGTCCTTACATCACTAGTTAGACTTTGAGCAAAGATCTTCATTCTCACATCATCATCATCAATTTCATAATTTTCAAAATAGTCTTGCATTTTCTTAGTGTGTTGATGCGCTGTATGGGAGCCAGTACCATCAAAATAAGTGATCTTACTTTGATAATCCTGAGGCATAGCCCCTGGATTTGCAGGTAGCTGTAAAGGAGCATAACGATTTGCCATATTTACAGGGATAAATGGGACAACAGGAAGAAATGGGACAGCTGGAAGAGCAGGGACGATGGTAGATATATGTGTAGTAGATGGAGGTGTAGAGAAGGTGCTTTGAGAAGTGAATGAAGAACTAGGAGAAGTAGGTGTAATGTGAGGACGAACTGAAGCTTTAGCAGGGGTTGGAATATAGCTTTGCTGAATTGTTTCAGGGATTGAATCAACAAAATCTTCTTGTTGCTGTTGCTGCCTAAGGATCTTAGGGATTAAATTGGGATTTTCAAAAACAATTGGAGGATCTGGGTCAGGGTTTGACCTTGTGTAACGAGTTTTCTTCTTTGGAGCCAACTTCCAAATTTGTTTTTTGGTGTTTTTCTGGGAATGTTTTCAATCACAGCTTTAGACAATGTTTCACAGGAAATTCTTTTGGAAAATAGGAGGCTTGATATCTCCTTTGAATACGTTGAAATAGGGAAACTGATTAGTCCCCAGTGGAGTCGCCAATGATGTTATCACTCAGGTTGTTCCGTGCCTCCTGGAGGGAATACGGCCGAGGTAACCACTAACCAATCTTTTAGCTGCAGGTCCTAGCCTACCTGCAACCAGAGAGGGCTCTCTCTTTGTAATTTAGCTTTGTTTTGGAGTATTTTAGGCTAGTTGTGATGAACAGGGTTTTGATTTGAGTTTGTTGGATGGTGATTTTAAACAGAGCTGAGGTGCAAGTGTAAAACAATTTGTTCCATTGGGCAATGGAGTCAATGAAGGTGTACTGCTGCAAGTGTTTCTTGGGGAGATGGTAATGCTACAGAGCAGGATAGGCAACCTAGGAACAATCTTCAAATTTGGAAATGATGGAATGAAGTCAGGGAATGAA
The DNA here is from genome assembly GCA_000404065.3 of Pinus taeda. Taxonomy (NCBI): domain Eukaryota; kingdom Viridiplantae; phylum Streptophyta; class Pinopsida; order Pinales; family Pinaceae; genus Pinus; species Pinus taeda. The sequence goes on from APFE030878207.1 coordinate 44,654, forward strand.
AGGAAATTAAGAATCTTTCATTATGCTAGCAGGGGGAAAGTGTATGAATATTATGCAGGAGCAATTAAGGATTCCTAAACAATATTCAAAATGAAGGAATTAGTGCAAACATGATGAGTTAAGAATTCATATTTATGACTAATTCTAAAGAAAATGTAATTAATAGCAGAGATTGAACACAGGGTGCATTAAAACAAATCCTGTGTTATTCTTCTTCTCTGTTACCAAGATTATGAAATATATATGAATTTGCAAACACAAAAACATAAACATAGTTTAGAATAACTTATTGTTCCATAGAATGACATAGGAATTCTGTAGCAGGTCCCAGAACATCTGATCCACCTTCAGACAGTTCAAAAATAGTGAACTTCAACAACGATTTGTATTAAAACAATTTGATAGTTTACAATGCAATCCAGAAAGAAAATCACCAACCCCTAATACATTCTATGTGGAGGTATATATACAAAAGTGAGATACAAAATATCTAGTTGATGAGTCTCCATGCAATATTCATCACCAACTCTTCAAAGGAAGTAGATGAAAGAAATAAATGCTGCAATGAATATTAGTGTGCTAGCTATCTATTTTGTCAGAGAAATTTGACTTTTTTGGACCAACTGAGTTGGCTGAGGCTATGCCTTTAATTTGCGATTTTTGGGCTTGCTGTCCTAGTGCTTTGCTGAGTCACTGTTTCGACTTCCTCTACCTGTTGCCTTTATGCTTTGTTCGGTGCCTGCGTACTCAATTTTTCTGACCTGTAGCTGACCGAAATCTGAGGCTGAAAGAAGAGGAAAAAGACCGAAATTACTTGGGCAAAATTTCCAGCATTGCTTGCCACCAATCCTCAGGAGGCAGCTTATGTCTTTGTATTTTTATGAGTGTTTCATCAGCCTCTGTGTATCTATAAAAATTGGGTGGGACCTCAAACATATGATTGATTTCATGATCAATGTAAAATAGGTTTTCTAATTTATCATAAAGAGATTGTCCAGAGGGAGGTCCTGCTTCTTCTGAGGTACTTGAGGATGCTGTAATATGATTGGAAACATAGTTATTGATTCTGGTAGTATATTGCTCACAGGACAGTAGTTTTCCAGCTCTAGTCAATAGGCTAGGTAATCCTCTAGTCTGCAATGATGTCATCTTTATCTTGAAGTCATTTATTTCTGCTTGCATTTCCTGGCACTTTCTCTCTAGAGTCTGCACAAAATTTCTCATGGTCAGCACCTTTTGTGCTGTCAGAATAGTATCTGTCCTGCTATTGATGTCTAATGCTGCCAACTCCTCTTTGGTATGAGTGTTCAGGAAATGAATCATTTTATTGGCTTTCTCGAGCATATTTCCCAATGTTGCTCTAGCCCTTTGAGTCTCAAATTGAGTTAGGCCTATCAACTCTATTTGCTCATGTATGGCCTGAATTGATCGCCACTGGTCAGTGATTTCTTGGCCAATTTTGGCCCAAAAAATCTTTTTGATTTCGACTAAAGTTTTGTCTAAGGTAAGCTCTTTTTCTAAGGCCTTTATTTTGCTATCTAAGGCTTTTATTTCTCTTTGTTTCTCAGCCACTGTCATCTTGGACTTGTCATAGCTTGCCTCCAGTTTGGCCAACTTTTCTTTGGCCTCTTTCACCTCTGTGACCTGAACTTCTAACTCTTTGACCACTTTCATCATCTCTTCCATACTCATGCTAGATCTTGGTCTTATTGTTGTTGCTGCTGCTGCTGATGTAGCATCTGTAGTTGATGTAGTCGTTGTGGATGCTGAAATGGCAGGAGGGATTGTTGCTGCTTGTGCGGGAAGAACAATGACAATAGTTGGGGTTGTTTGAGGGGATTGGGAGGTCGACTCTCCCTGCTTGATTTGCAATGCTCTCTCCAACTCTTCCTCCATCTGTATTATTCTTTGATTCATCCTCATGAGCAGATCCATGGTATCATCAGCTTCTTTTTCTTGCACAAGCTCTGCAGTTTGAGGGTGGATAGTTGCAGGCAGCTTCACTTGTTTTCTGAGTGCAGCAATATCATCTTCTTTCTTCTTCATAAGGGCCTTGATGCCCTTGGGATCCTTAGGATCATGCCCTAGATCCACAATAATTTCCTCTAATGTCTTTATTCGGTTATCTTTGGCTGAGGAAGACATTCTCTCCAAATCCAATTGAGTATTTGTATTTTTCAATGATTCCTTTAGTTGATGTGGCAGCATAGCCTTGTCTGCTAGAGTGGCATAGACCATTTCACCTGTTTTCTTGTGTAGCTCTATTTGGTCCATTGGGTGTATGTCCTTGGAGAGGACTTCTAGGTTTGTCTTTATGTAATCTACAGTTGTTTTGGGCCGTGGAACTTTAGGTTTAAAATGAGTTAGAATCATCTTTTCCTCCTTGATGTCATAAGTTGCCATCAATCTTTGCTGTTTGGAGGGTGTTGCTTTCAGGAATTGATCATACAGTTGTATTCTTAATAGCTCATTCTGGGCCTTGATTTCCATGAAAGTTCCTTTAATGCCAGATGGTTGGTTTCTTTGATGTCTAGAGGAAGACACCTCCATACTATGTTGCTTACCTTGCTCCTGCTGGAATGAGCTGGTTGCTATTTGCTGGCTTGTTTCTCTCTCCCTCCTCGGGTTCTCTATGATTTCTTCATTAATTTCTTCCTCAACTTGAGGGCGAACTCTCTGTCTTTTGGCTTCTAGTTGCTATGCTGAACCACTTGGAGGTGTGGCCTCTTCCCTATCTCGCTTCTTACCTCTTTCCTCATTAAGAGGAGTCTGTAAGGATGGGATCTGTGATGCCTCAGCCTGCTATGGAGGGGCTTTCCCTTGACTCTTCTCCTTGGAGGTGGTAGGCTGTTCTGTAACTATTTCTTGCTCGGCATCCATCACTTCTTTTCCTTTCGCTTTACCTATTGATGATGTAGATGTTTCTTGGGCAGCTTGTGAAGCTGCAGCAGTGGATGTGCCCTCTCCAACTTGGTGTGGCAGTTTGAATGTTACCTGCTGAAAAGAATCCAAGTCAAGAGTTTTTTCCAAATCTTTGACATTTTGCTCCATTAGTTCTTCTTGAGTGAGTTCTTCAATTAATGTGCCTTGCACCCACTCATCTTGATTAGCAAATTGCTCAATCTGTGGGACTTTACAATGTTCATATGATGTCAGCCTATATTTTACTTTTCTGGCACTGATAAAGCCATCGGGGTCATAAGGGACCTGTTAACACCCAGATTGTTCCCTATGACTCCCAAGGGAATACGGTCGGGGTAACCACTAACCAATCTTTTGACTACAGCTTCTAGCCCAGCTGTAATCAGAGAGGGCTCTCTCTGTAAGGTTTGTCACTGTTTTTATGGAGTTTTTAGGCTAGTTATGAATTTAAGGTTTGTTTGTTTTTTGTTTGGTTGGGAGGATGTTTTCTGATAATTTTGAAATGTTCTCTGCAGGTAAATTAATCCATTGGGCAATGGGGTCTGTAGCTGTTGTTTCCTTGAGATCCTGGTTTAGTGCTGCTGGAATTACAGGGCCATTATATATTTCATAAAACAAACTGTAAATTGTGAGGGTGAAGTGTGAATCAACCAGTGAAGAGCAGTTAAGAATTCTTTACTGAGCTGGGATGTGAGAAAGGGACCTATTACTCAGGAGCAATACTTGAATTCCTGAAACAATAGATCACTGTGCTGATATAGTGTGAAAGGTAGCAATTAAGAATTACGCTTTCATTACCATAACTGAAGAAAACATTTATAATAACTTAGATTGAGTTCAGGGTAATCTGTGATTAAATCCTGAGACTATTCTTTTTCCTTGCTATTAGATATTTAAAACCTGGAAAACATGAATGATATATGAAAGATAATAAACATATAACAGAGAGTAACAAGAAAACTTATTGAGTCATGAAATACGTAGGAATCCTGCAACATTTAGCCATACACCAGCAAGACATCAGGAGGCACAAAGATTTGGAAATCCAATCATCCTTTGTATTAATTCTCTGAAGATTTACAATAGAAGAGGGACAGAATAGATATCAAGAGATTTCTTACATCCGATGTCCAACCCCTGCTAACAAATGCGAGGGGGAATATATAGAAGTCTTTTACAAAATATCTCAGGCATTGAGTCATCTGAGAGGGAAAATATCTCCACCAACTCGTTCAGAGATTACAGATGAAAAGTTATTGCAATATTTAATGAACTATAAAGGCTCTTAACTCCTGTCAGAACAATCTTGACCTTTGGGGCTTACGGAGTCGGTTGAGCGCTTTGATATAACCGCTGAATGACGTGTTTGTGCAGCTGTAAATTCCTGTGTCTTCTCGGCCCTGTCACCTATGAATGTTGATGCTGCTGTGGTGGCCGAATATCTGTGTTGAGTTGGCTCAGCCTCTTTCTGCATACTTGCTGATGTGTCTTTGTCCTGTTGTGTATGAGATTCAAAAAATATTTTCAAAGGCAAAAAATCACAATTACTGACTTTGGTTTAACAGTAATCGTATCAACTCTTCCCATACATCTGATGAAGGCAATTGATGTTTCAAAATTGACCCCATGGTCTCATCAGCCTCTGTATATTTATAAAATGAGGGGGCTCATCAAATAGATGTGTAATTTCACTCATAATAAAAAATAAATCTTCTACTCTATTAAAGAGGATCTGCCCTGTTACTGGTCCTGCTTCTGTTGATGCACTGGCTGCCTCTGAAATCTGAGTTGCTGCAAAATTGTTTACTCTCTTAGCATATTTCTCATGTGAGAGTAACTTCCCTAATGGATCCAATGGGCTAGGAAGCCCCCTGTCCTGTAATGCCCTAAACCTGTTCTGGAATTTATTAATATCTGCTTGCATGTCCTGGGTTCTTCTTTCCAGGGTCTGAATCAGGTTTCTTAATGTCAGGACTCTTCTGATTAGTGAGATGGTCTCTGTCCTGTTTCCAATTCCCATTTTTATTAGCTGGGAGCTTGTCCTGTAGTTTAGCACGTCTATCATCCTAGTGGAAATCTCAGGCATACTGCCTAGAGATTCCCTTACCCTTTGTATCTCTTTGTGTGCTCTTCCAATGAGCGCTATTTGCTCATGTATGGCCTCAATATATTCCCACTGGTCTGTTATAGACTGGCCAATATTGCCCCAGATGACTCTTTTAAGCTCTGATGTAACTTTGTCCAATGTGAGCTCTTTTTCTAGCTCAGCAATCCTTTTCTTGAGGGCCTTTACCTCCCTCTCTC
>APFE030878216.1:0-11911 GCA_000404065.3 Pinus taeda
AGTATGGTAAATAAATAAAACATTTTTTATATTTACTCCATAAGTCACCTTATATACATGCAAGGGTGTAAACAAAAACAAATAAAAATATAAGTAAAGTGGAGATATGGTAAATAAATAAAATGTCCTTTTATACTTACTCAAAAGGTATGGTAAATCAATAAAAATATAAATAAACTGGACATATGGTAAATAAATAAAACTTCTTTTTATATTTAGTCCATAACCCTCGTTCTATTTATGTAGGCTCAAGAAATAGGTTTTATTTAAGTTAATCCTATGGGCCAAATACTTTGTAAAAGAGGTATGGTAAATTAATAAAAATACAAATAAATGAGAGGTATAGTAAACAAATAAAACATTTTTTTGATATTTACTCCATAAGTCACCTTATATTTACGAACACTCAAAAATGCGTTATATTTAGGTAAAACCTATGGGCAAAATAATATGGGACAAATACCATGGACTAGATGGTTATTAATACCATGAAAAAAACATTATTAACCCTAATATTAGTATAAAAAATAAAAATGGCACAGGTATTGACCCATGGTATTCACCAAAATGACACATGGTATTCACCTAGAAATGTAGCCTATTTAAATGGGTGAATTAAACTAGCATAGATCCATCTTTACTCTGGATCTACTAACCCCGAGAGGTATCAAATATCGTGATATGCAAACTAGCATATAGTGAAAAAATATTTGATCCCTCTCAGGGCTGGATCAAGAGTAAAAATGGATGTTCTAACTTAATGTATGTTAAACATTTTAGCTCGGTTAAAATAAAAATCAACTATTAATTTTATTAATTTTTATAAATTACTAATAGTAATTTTTAAGCTCTAGGTTTATGATAACCCATGGTAATACCAAGCTCTTACAATATTTTATAATTGAGTGAAATATTCGCCATGATTGGTGAGAGATTCGCCAAAAAATTATATATGCATATTATATTATTGATAAAATCGCCTTCCATTTTTCCTATATACCATGAAGATTCGCCCATTTATTATACTTATAAATTTAGGGTTGTTCTTAAAATTTTCCCTAGTCTTTATTTCCCTAAATATATCACAGTCCGAATGGACGAAACTAGATCCGGGGTCTTCAAACTCATTCAATCTTCGTCCGAAGTACAAGTTGATCCATGTGAAAAATGTTCTGGAGTCGAACATGGAAAGACATCACCTGATTACTAGCCAATGATGTAAGCTGTTAACAGGCGCGAGAGGAATCACCGATAATGATGATGACCCTCAAGGTACACCAGTACAATTCACATGGCATGAAAATGGGACTTGGCGTTGAATGCCACGTAAAATCTTTCGGTCGAAGTTCATTGATGTAAACCTGTCGCCAGAAGTGAGAAACTTGCCATTGAGGCATGCAAGCTTCAATGTACTAAAAGGGTTGTCCCTAAGTCGACTTCTTGGATAATAAGCTGATGTCGACAAGAAGTGACCCGTCATAGGAGGGCCTTAAGGAATCCCACATCTACGACACGGAACAGAGCAAATGATTTTTTGGAGGTGAAAACGATCTAATGATACCAGGTTCAGGGTGGCAGTCATGAAAGAATGGAGCGTGAATGTATTGCAGCGGATGAGACACAGGTGAATTCTCTGAGCAACTTCTCTTGAACATAACGGTGACACTAAAACAGATTTGTAGCATTAACCCCAAAGATGGATGGTGCAATGGACCAATAGCAATATGACTGGTGAACGGAATAACCCAACCCAACTCAGACATGGAGTGAAAGTGCCATGTTCAAGAGCGACTTGCTACCAATAAAGTTTCTTCAAGTTTTCTTCCCAATTTTTCCCTAGTCATTGCTGACCAGTACCTCTTTATTTTTATCAAGCTTGAGGAGGATAACATATGCTTGTTCTATAATTTGTCCTTTGGGTGAACCCGTCGCTATGTTTTAATGAGCCTAGCGACAGTGAAACTCGTTCTTGCCTATATGGACAAGTTTGTCGCTATTGATTTTAATGAGTTTAATGAAAATGATATACTCAGTCCTTTTTCAATTTTAGAGAGTCTGAAAAGGGACAGAAAGGAAACTCCACTAATCCTTTTTCATCATATAATCCCTTAAGTCCAAAAAAGTATAAAATAATATGAAAGGGATGAATTTTCGATAGTTTTAAACGAGCCGAACAAGACAAGCACTCGATATTTTTGTGTAATAATCCCGCAGGTCCAAAAAGATTAAAATCTAGAGGAGGGATAGCACTTCCGATGACTTTAATGAGCCGAAGAGGCAAATTGCTCGGCAATCTTTTCATATTTTACGAGTCAGATGAAAAGAGCTTAAAGGAGACTCATTTTTTGAGGAATGAGTGATAATTTCGGGTAGCAGCTAATTCCAGGTAAGGTTTGGAATTTTCTATTCATGGCAGTGTCACAAGGATGGCTAACAAGATCACTCGTCGTAGATGTTCCTCAAAAAGGGTAAACAATCAAATGGAGGCATATGATCAGCTAAACAAAGTGGAGGTGATGATGAGAACACGACCAAGGCTCAAAAGCTGATGATAATTCATTCACAATGGTTATTTACCGGAAATTGGTTCATTTTTTAATGAGCTTAAACTATAGGGAAAGCATTTTCTCATTGCTTAGGTTTAATTTTTAACGAGCTTGAACTTCACATAAAAACTGCTCGTGATAATGGTCATTGATTCTTTGATTCACCGTTAACACTTTGTTCCTTCAACGGTCGTACTACCTGTTCAATTACTTCATCAAACCGATTAGAAATGAAAAATACATGCTTGAAAAAAGAGTTAAAACACTAATACCTTACTCGAATTATGTGAAAAGTAATTTAAAAGTGGTTTTTACCCCTCATTTTACCATTTCATTTGAAATTTGGCTTCTTGGAGCTTTGGAGGTGCCTTCCCCCCTTGATTTTCACTAGCTGATTCCGAGAGATTCTGTGGACGATTCTCGGCACCGTCTGGACCAGGTAAGAGCTAAACCTAAGCTCTTTAATTGCATTCCTTTCTTTTTGAATTATGAGCATGTTTCCCTATTTTTCTGAGCCCCTAGGGTTTGAGAAATTTTCCCTGGCTCCATCGAACCCTTCCTATATCAAAAGGTGCGATGCATACTGGCCTGGCCATTGGCCAGTCAATATGCATCTCACCCCGTACACTGCTAGGGTGCGATGGGTGCAAGGAGGGAAACTTTTGCACTGTTTTCTCATGGAATTTTTTCCTTTTTTTTTCCAAATCAGGACCCTGACTCTTCTCTTTTTTATTTTGCATAGATTCATCGGAGAAAAATGGTTGTTACATGGCAAGAACGTGAGCATGAAGAAGAGGACATGGTTGCTTTACATGATTCGGGTATGGTAACTGCACTGTGGAACTGTGGTCTGTTCAAGTTTTTCTGCATCTCTAGCATGAGGCAACAAATAAACTTGTTGCAATATTTCCTCGATGCATTGGATCCCACCAACCAGGTGTTCCATATCAGAGGCAAATCCATCCCCTTGACTGTCGTGGACATCTATTTTTTGACCGGTTTATCGAGGCATGGTGCCCCTCTCGCATTATCAAGTTCTTCCCGTGGGGGCGAATCCGTGAGAGATTACATTTGTTGATACTACAGAGAGGGATCTCAGCTGAGTAGGGATGGCAAGATCAACATCCGATATGTCACTAACTGGTCCTTGAGTACCATTCTGTTCACTTTTTCTAGACTAGCTGGTAGTGTGGCTCTTCACGTGGCTAACAAGTCCTATATTCAGTACACCCTGGAATGCCTCGAACCAAAGGTGTTCAACTGGTGTAATGCAATACTCCCTGTGATGAAAGAACAACTGACCAAGGTAAAAAGCGGAAGATCCAAGAATTTTGTCTATGGTTCTATTTTGACCACTTTCGCAATGGAAAAGATCCCACTGATGCAGCCGCAGTACATTTCACTTCGTTTACCTCCACTGACTGAGTCACGGATGTAGAGATGGGTTGAAATCATGGCCTGACATGCTAGTCATTCCTAGGTTTCTTTCTCTGATACCCTCTTCGAGTGGTTCAACAGTCAGGAGATGGTTTATGCCGAGTGTCCATATTCTAGTATGGATTTCCGAGGTGACCCGGATTTGGTGTTGCCAGCTGGTGAGCAATGGGGTGCTATAGGTAAATTCTTTGACCATATCCCTATTTATTGTTTTCATAATGTTCTTATGCTTTCTTTGATCAAGACTAATCAAAACTCATGTGCTCATGCAGGCATTGGACCAGTGCGACCAGCAGTACACTTGAGAGCTCCAGCTGCTGCTCCGGCAGGAGAGGCTATGGAGAGGGCTATCCTTTGTGACCTTGATGTGGCTGAGACTCTTTCAACATTGCAGTATTAGGTCGAGGGTCTCACTCTTGGTATTCCGGACATGAGGACCGACGAGCTACCTCTGAGGTTGCAGCGACATACCACTGGTGTGCCGAGTCGATGGACTAGGCTTATATGCATGATTACATAGGTGGGTGACTTGTTATCACCAGCATCATTATACTAGGGTGCCCCCTGACATTTTGAGTTTTGGGTTATTTGAACGATTTTTTCTTGATCGCAGAACATTATGTATGAACCATAAACAGTTATATATATATATATATATATATATATATATATATATTATTTTCGGAGCTTTATTTCGGTTAAGTTACATGATCCTGATGCAAATATTGATGAAATTCTTCTTCTTATAAATGTTGCAAATGTCTATCTAACACATAATTCACCAATGAGTCGGTTAATGTGTTTACGTTTCTAGAAATATGCTGATATTGAATAGAGTTGCACTACCTTTCCAAAATCTTGACCCTTAGGAACATGCGATAGATAGCTGGATTTCGTACGGAGTAGATACCAGTGAGTTGTAGAATGACGAGTTGTGAGGCTAACCTAACGACAAGTTGGCGTATGCCATGTGTAATGGCATCATAGAGGAGTTCTTTCAACGTGTTGTATTCAGCGATGTTGTTCATTGACCAACCAATACATACCCCTTTGAAACTCACTAACTCGCCGCTTGGATCAAAGATGGCCCAGGCCGCAAAAGATAGGTTCCGTGAACTACGACTCACTTCGTCGGCATATCCAACAAATTATTCCAATAGGTTCGACATCTGCAACAAATGCAAAAGTGGATTACCTAACCAAAACAATTACCCTTAGCGAAAACAAAAATGTAACAAAAGCACAGGGGTTACTATACTGAGTTAAGCATAGTAACGCTTAAGGTACAACCCATTGCGGGGTTGCGCCAGTGGAATCCCATCATAATCCACTAACTCGTAGGCTCCTTTTGCTAGCACACACTTAACAATATAGGGGTGCATCCATAAAGACTTGAACTTACCTGCTCCTAACTTATCGGACTCTTGGTCGTAAAGTAAGACCAGATCACCTTCTGAGAAAACATAGGGTTTGACATTCTTGTTGAACTGCGCCTTGACTCGTTTCTTATGGGCTTCATTAGCCAAATCGGCATCACGACAGGTTTCATCCAATTGGATTAGTTCCAAGAAACGAGCCTCCTCTTCTGAAGTTCTGGGGAGAAGGTCGATCGCGAGCTTGAGGGATGAGATTTCGCACTGAACTGGTAAGATCGCTTCCAGGCCATACACCAGTTGAAAGGGTGTAAATCCCGTCACATTCCTCACCGACATCTAGTATGCCCATAAGGTTGAGTACAGGATCAGGTGCCAACTCTGTTTATGGACTCCAATCATCCTTTGCAGCATGTGCTTCAGGACCTTGTTGATTGCCTCAACTTGTCCATTAGCTTGCGGATAATACAGAGTAGAGTTGTCGTGGGACAGTCCTAATTTGGTAGCCAACTCAACCATCATGTGATTGCAAAAATTAGATCGATGATCTATGACTATGGCCTATGGAACGCTGAATTTGGAGACTACATGATTGAAAAAGAAGAGGGCAATCGTCTCACTGTTGTTGTTTAATGTAGGCATTGCCTTGGCCCATTTGGTAGAATAGTCTACTGCGACTATGATATACCCGTGGCCCCCGGCCGAGGTGGGGTTACATGTCATGAAATCTATGCCCCATTTGGTGAATGGCCCAACAGCAACTACTGATTGTAGAGGTGTGGGTGGTAGTATGGTTTTGCGATCGAAGATTTGACAGGCATGGCAACTTCTGACTGAGGTTATGCAATCTTTGAACATTGTTGGCCAAAAGTATCCTGCTTGTAAAATCTTTTGAGCCGTACCGTAACCAAATTGATGCCCCCCACATGCGCCTAAATGACAATCATTCAGGACTTTCTCGGCATCCTCATGGGTGAGGCACCTCCGCAGAACTGTATCGATACCACGACGATAAAGCGTATCACCGACGATCATGTAGTCTTTTGCTTGGTATCGAATGCGTCGTTGTTTCGAGCGAGAGATATTATACCTATATGTTTAGGTTTGGAGATAGATTATTATATCTCCATACCACAGATTGCTTGAAGATATCAGAAACAAACATTCGTCCACGATCGCTTCCTCTGATGTGGCATCGTTGGACGACGATGGGAGATCACATAGAAACTCCGCGAAAACCAAGGCTTTCTTCGATTTGGATTTTATGAATTCCAGATCAACCTCTTGTAAAATTTCTATCCATTTTGAATATTTGGCCCCCAACAACTGTCGCGACAATATATAAGTCATAGGGTTGCAATCTGACAAAATGGTAGTTTTTCGAAAGAGGAAATAGTGTCAAAATCTTTGTATCACTTGAACAGCTATGAGAGCTAGCTTTTCAACGTAGGAGTAATTGATTTCTGTATCATTTAATTTTGTACTCAAATAATATATAGGATGTTCAATTCCATTGTCTTCTTGAACTAAAACCATTGCGATGGTCATATCCGCTACAACCAGATATAAGTTAAAGTCTTTTTTATAATCGGGAGCATACATTAATGATGCTTTTATTAGGGATTCCTTTAAAGCATCAAAGGAAGCTTGCAGGACCTGATCCCAGATGAAGGGTACTTCTTTTTTCAACAGACGAGTATAACCTTTAGCAAGTTCGGCATAATTTGGAATGAACCTCCTCAGAAAGTTTGCCTTCCCTTGGAGTTTCTGAATCTGAAGCAAATTTGAAGGTGGAGGTAAATCAATGATTGCCTGAACCTTACATGGGTCGAGACGAATCTCGTCCTTTGAGAGCACAAAGCCAAGTAAATGATGAGAACTGACACAAAACACACATTTATGTGGATTGAGTCTAATCTTTTAGTGTCGGCAATGTAGAAATATCACTCTCAAATGCTGCGGATGATCGGTCTTCTTTCGCGAATGAGCCGGAAGATCGTCGAGATATGGTTGAACGATGTTCTTGATGTCATGGAAGGCATAATTCATTTTCCTCTGAAATGTTTCCCCTGCATTCTTTAAACCAAATGGTAGCTTGCGGTATGCGAATGTGCCCCACGGACAAATAAATGCAGTTTTTGACTGGTCCTGTGGGTGGATATTAATTTGATTATACCTGGAAAATCCGTCCATAAATGAAAAGATTTCACATCTGGCACATTCATAAATTATCTGGTCAATGAAGGGTGTAGGGTATTTGTCTTTCGGACAAGCTTGATTTACATCCCTATAATCGACGCACACTCTAATCTTTCCTTATTTTTTCATTACAGGAACAATATTCGATACCCAATCGGTTAGAGGAATCAGGTAAATAAAACTAGCATGGAGGATTTTTTCAACTTCCGCCTTGATGGCAGCGGCTTTCTTGGGGTGCACCTGCCAGAGCTGTTGTCATACTAGTTTGACATCTGGATACATCTTGATTTCGTGTTCAACTATTCTCGAGTCAATGCTTGCCATTTTATCATATCACCAAGCAAAGACATCTCTGAACTCGCGAAATAGAGCGTAATATATTTCAAGTTCTAAAGATGAACAAGATTTGCCGACATGAATATTCTCTACAACATCTGTTTTGGTCGAGATATTTATGGTGAGAGTCTCTTTAATATTGGACAAGTTTCACTTGGAATCCACCATATTTACAGTATTTGATAGAAAATCAAAAACTGAGGGATGATGAAGGTCACTGGAACTATCTTCCTTACAATCCGGAAGATGGGAACGATGGTGGTAATCTTCCCATGGTGCCCCGTCAATCATCATTGACTGAACAATTCCTTCGTCTGTAGAATGTACTTGCGACCAAGGATCTGAAGGGGTGCCATATTCCTTAGACCCATCTATCCAAACACTTGATGAGCATTTATTTGGGTTTGCCTCCCATGCCGAAAACATTGATTTCTACAATATTTCTATTGGGCTTGGAGGCAATAATTGCGGATGATCCATGCTAATATCGTTTTCGGACATCTTTTGAATAGAAGATATCATATTACAGGTTCCCACCGTTGCCACTTTCGCCAGATTGATTGGAGGTGGTAGGGCAAAAGTCCCCATTAATATAGGGTAATTTAGTAGGCCTACTCCGATATTTTGAAGCGAATGAGGGCTTCCGTGGATCATCGGAATGCTTCTCGTAACTTGTGAAGTGTTGGGGAGAAATGTTTGCTGGTCGACAATTGTAATTCCTCCTTGGAAAGGAAATGCAATCTTCCTAATGTAGGTCGACATAATGGAAGCCATAGCATATATCCAGGGCCTTCCCAGTAGGATGTTGTAATCGAGGTTTCCGTCGATAACTTCAACATCAATTTCTATTAATTTTCCCCCCAGTTCGACTTGCAAGTTACTTAAAATCTCGTATGGGGTGTATGTTCATCCATCAAATGCTTTTATTGTCGTCGAAGATCGTGACAAGGGTGGAGATCCTAAAATTTTCCAACAACTCATCGACATAATACATGTAGATGCGCCCTCATCAATAATTGTTCGATGAACAGTTTTGTTGAGGGCTTTCACTTGAATAAGGAAAGTTAGTTGAGATGGTAACTGAGGGTCATATCCTTTGTGATTAAAGGCCACGAGATTGGAATCCATTGGGTCAATCCCAACTATTGTTGATATTAAAGCTTGCTTTTGGGAGGGATAATTTTGCAGTACCTCAAGTGTCGACATAGCGGATAGCGATTGGGCCAGATCCCCCACTATATTATAATGTTGTGCTGCTCTGGCACGAGGATTAAATGTTGGATTTTGTACTACTCCCTTTGGCGGCTTTATCATTAGCTCACGAATGATGGGTGGCACAACTTCGATCAAATTTGTTGTCGAACTACTAGGTTGATCATTAGCCTTGTTGTCCCACAACTGTGGATTGCCATAATCTTTATTCCTTGTCGATATCAAAGCATAATTTTGCTACATCAAAACAGACAACATTTACAGTTGGGATGGGGAAGCATTTTCACTAGCAACCAGATTTGTTCCTGGATTCGGAAACAGATCAGTCAATACAGCCGAGGTTTTTAAATTCTTAAATAATTTTCTAAGCTGGTCTTTATGTGGACAATCTCTCGTCCAATGATCCTCATCACATATGAAGCATGGATGACTTGGTTTTATATCTCCAGAAGGGTTTGCAGAAGATTTTTCAATAGACAACTCCTCCTATTTCTTCTTCTTCCCTTCCTTTTTCTTCTTGCCCCCCTGGTTTCTTTGGTTCTATGCTTTTGTCAATCGACACGGCATTTACCTCTGAGCTGAGAAGTTTCTCATTTGCATTTTGACTTGAAACCGTACGAGCCTTCTTTGATGTAGCTTTTACGGTTTTCCTGCTAGTCATACCTATCACGCCATTATTGGCATGAGAGTCCTTGTTTGATTTAGGAGGGGGAGGAACAAAGAATTCCAGTCCAGGAGCATTAGGGATTTTATCGTAGAGCATGCCAGACTGAGTAGAGATCAAGTCTAGATATTGCGCACGAGAAATGACTTGCTCTTCAGTGATGACTCCTCCCTTTGCCAGATCTTCCGTAATAGAAGGTAATAATGACTTAATAAACCATTCAGCTAGCATCTGATCAAGAACATATGGTTTTACCATTCTACAACGATGTCACCACTCATGAATATGATCTGATATGTGAGTAGTCGTCATTTGTTTGAAACTGGTAAGAAGCTCTGTTCCCATTTTGTACCTTATGGGTAACTAAAAATGGGTTAAAAAGGTTGTGGCTAGGGTGCTGAAGTTATCAAATGAAGCTCTAGGCAATTCGATATACCATTTTGCTGATGGACCAGTTAACGTTCTCTGAAAAAGGCGAAGCCTGATCGAATCATCATTGAGAGTGTTGGACGAACACCACAGATGAAAGGTCATTACATGATTCAACGGGTCTTCACCCAGCTTTCCATTAAATTTAGGAATATCTGACGGAAGTTTATGCGGAATCACGAGCCACCAAGGGGCGTAAGCAATTGGATCGTTCGTTAGCCGATTTAGATCTGGTAACTCTAAAGTCTCCACAAAGGGCAACTGTTGATTCAGGTTTGGCGAAGCATACCCAGGATAAGATGGGATTGCCTGAGCAGTTGGTCTTTGCATACCAGCATAATGCATTTGATGCTGGTAACTTTGGTAAGGTTGATGGGCATAACCATTGTGATATGATTGATGTTGACCGTTTTGAATATACGGCTGCCCATTACTTGCAAAGATTTGTTGCTCATATCCTTGGTAAGCTTGTTGGAATTACGGTTATTGATATTGTACCAGCCATGGTTGTGAAGCCATGTGATGTTGTCCAATACTAATTGTTTGACCAATATGAGGGGTAATGGTACCCGTTTGAGCTTGGGTCATTCTAGTTAAGGAACCACTAGTCAGTGATTGTGGTTACGTTGCAGCGACAAGAGGCTGTTGTATTATGACCTGAGAAACTTGAGGTTGAGATACAAACAGAAATTCTTGTACTTGCAACACAATCACAATAGCCGGCGTAGTGGGGATATTTGACACAGGTAGACTTTGTTGCATTGAGCATACAACTCTTGGTTGTTGAGGCAGTATTAGCACCCAACTACTAGATGTAATTCCAGCATGACCTGAATTTTGTTGTGAACTCTCGTATATTTGTCCTCCTGGAGGAGACAATGAAAGGGTATATTTCCCCCCATATGGTATTAATCCAGAGCTCAAAGGAATGATTTTCCTTTGAGGAACTGACTGCCCAAACTGACACTGCGAAGGATCAATTTGTTGAGACTCAACATAAGAGATTCCTGATATTATTCTAGACGAACAAATGGGAACAGACCATACTATTGAAACAGCCCCTGGATTGATTCCATCCAACAATTGAGAGCTATTTGGGACAAATGGTACGCCGGTGAACATTGTTGGAGTAACAGCAGGAAGTTCTGCCGCTGCTGTGTTAGATGACACAGTCCTAGATGTTGACGGTTGTTCAGACATATCTAGTCTATCCAAAAGATTTCCTAGCGATTCTACATGAACTTCTGATGATGGGAGACCAATTTCTGACAAAGAAGGATATAGGGTGATCCCCACTCCAAAATGCGATGGAGTACTAGATGGAGGATCCACCACAATCTCTTCTATAGCAATCAATCCAGGTGGAAGAGGTAGACCATCAGGTGCATAAAATATTTCCGGTGCCGAAGAAGGTATAGATTCTGCAACGACAAATGTTTGGGGAATAACACCTTCCGAATCAGCTATAGATGGAGCCAGTTCAGGAATAGAAGTGTTTACCATCACACTAGGATCAGTTCTACTATCCTCTTGTGGCTGCGGAACTTCTTCTGTAGAGGCAAGGATACCAGAAATGTTTGGAGTAACCCGAGTCTCTGAGGACATGGGAACACTTGCTCCAACCAAACCAGGGGACTTTGATATGGTTAAACAAGTTCGCTTTGTCCGGAATAGTTTTGTTTCTAGAGACAAAGACAGTTGACTCGTAAGTCTCC
>APFE030878224.1:0-14032 GCA_000404065.3 Pinus taeda
AGACCAACTTGGGATCCAACGCTGTTTGTTGTGGGAGAAGTGTCGCTCCTGTCCTCTAGCTCTGGCCGGTCGCTATCCTTGCGCTTCACGCATGGACACCTGCACAAATGAAGAACAACCCACAAACAAGCATAAAATCCGAAATCGTACAGCTATATATCAGTCAAGCAGGATATAATTCAAATATTACTAGCAGAACATATGAATGGAACCATAATAACAGTCGCTTATCATTAATAAGAAATAGAGAAGAATTACAACCACTTAAGGCTTGACACTGCAAATCTCCTCTAGCTGGGTTGGAAGTCAGTCTGACATGTCATGCAAAATCACTTTCTCTCTCTACAATCCGGCAGCATAACCTCTCTTTCAGCTCTTAGCTCAATACTATTTCTCTCAAAAACTCTAGCACTTCTTCTCCAAAAATTTGCACTCAAGAACTAGCCTGTTCATTATGGGGAGACAGGTCTTTATAGATGGGGGGAGAAGAGATATGCGTTGTACATGGACACATTCTGAGCTTTTGGTAATGCCCCATAATAGCCATTTCCTTGGATCGAAAAGCCGACGGTCGACTGCTTTTGTGGGCTTTTTCCTTTAGGGAACTAAGTGAGTCACGGAGGAAAAAGCATTCTAGCACGCGCTGGCCAAAAAATCATGCCCAATTTGTGTGGCGCGGGCCATGCTCTGGGACAGAGCGTCTATGGGTGCGCCCTCTTTGTAGGTACTGAGCCATTGGCGCGGGTTAATACACTGTGGACCCGCGCTAATGGGAAAAAGGCATTTTTCAAGGTTAATCTTCAGAGGGTGTCTTCAGGGTTATTGAACTTCATACTCAGGGGACCTCAATGCAAGTGTTTTCAAGTTATGTCACTGGTCACAGGTCCGTAAATGTGTCCTCCAATGTGTGACAGCGGGGGCATAACAAGGACGGTGACCAAGGGTGACAAATTACTGCGTAACAATGCCCATAATAAAAGAAACAAGACAAGCTGCATGGCAGCTAGTCCCTGCCCCAGCCCGCAGCGTAAGAGCCAAGTCCATCCACGGTGCCCTTAGGCCGGTCGGCGTAAAGTGAGTTGTTAGAAGACTATGCGAGAATCATGGAGCAAAGCTCCATAGGGAACCGCTAAGATTTTTGAGCTTTTCCCAGTAATTTCAACATGCATCCAGGCTTAGAGGATGAAACTATGGTCAGACATTTGCAGCCGCTTCTGATACAATGTGGACATTGATCAGTGGCCGCCATTGTTAGTAGGGTGATTGTTTGAGAGTTGCATAAGAAACTCGCCGGTGAAATGTTGTTGCGAACAGATCATTTTGAAGCTGTAATCAGTACAAGGCAGATCACGTACTGCACTCCTTGGCCACTGGCTACGCAAAGCTGACACCAGGCATCGAGTTTTTGCAAGACCACGTGAAAGCTTAGTTATGAGCAAAAAGACGTTGGAAATACAACGCCTATACGAATTAAAACGGCCTATTTAAGCATAACGGTATATACTCGGTATTAAATTTTATTTCTCCCAGAAATTCATGCCCTTTACGGAACGTTGTAGGTTGTAGCATCCTCCAGGAAAAACCAATTATCTGAAAGCCAGGGCACGCATTTTCTTTGCATATTACGGGATAAAGCAATGAGAAATTGCCGGAATTACGTGGAAAACAGAGACATTACAGACATGAGCATTTGAGAATGTGTACTTGAACCCGTGAATGGTAGTGCTATTTCCATGCATTAGCAAATTTGAGTTTAAAAGAGGCCAGATTTAATATAAGCTGAAAACATGCTGGTTTAGATAACTTCTAAGCACAGGTTTTAAACTTTTCTAAATTCAGAGAAACAGGAGGAAAAATAAAAATTTGAATAACCTGCCGTTTATAGCTTTATCGCAGCTCGTGTCAATATCAATGTTTCTAGACCTGTAGTGTGTTCCTCAATAAATAAATATATTTTGTGTAAAGAACATATGTAATTTGTAACCATATGTTATGGCAGTCTTTGACTGCAAATATATAAAAATTAAATATATAACTGAAAAGCTTTTTCATATCTGGCCATCTAAAATACAATTTTTTAATTTAAAGGTTCCACGTGAGCCCACTATTATCTAGAAGAGGTTACACGTCTCGGAGCAACGAGTGTTCTAACTTGCAGTTTGCATGCACTTCACGTGTCCTTGCAGCATCGGGACGACGAAGCCACCCTCTTGTCCAAGCTCCCACGTCATGGCTTCAATCTGCGGGACCTGCTCAAGAATCAAAGGTTTCAGAAACTACTGCCATTGCTCTCTGCTCCGGCGTTCTGGTGATACAGCTGAAAATGAAGAAGAATCAATGGAATTCGACCTCGCTCAGTTTTGTGCGACAGACACTCAGTTGCTGTCAAAGTATTTTTTCAGAGGCTATGTGTGCTTATCGCTGAGATATAGTTACACCACCTGTCTTCCGATCTCATTCATTCAAGTTGGATTCTTCTGTTATTATTGATCAATTCTTTCGCTAAAATTCCGAGTACTGCAATTTCATTGAATGGAGTCGTTTCAAACTTATATAAAAAAGTGGTTGCCTCCTAGAAATTGCAAGAAATGCCTGACACTCATGTCCACATAGAATCAAAGCGTATTTATGCCTGTGTGCGTACCTCAATTCATGGTTTGAATGTAGAATATCGTCATATTTTAAACAAGTTTGTGTTGAAGAACATTTATTCTTTCAGGTGGTAAGCATGGTGACTTTGTTATGATATTCAATTGTCAATTGCGTGTTGGAAATTATTCATTTGCACAGTAAAATTTTAACTGTTTATGGTTGTCAAGCAGCAACTGAGTTTTGCTTCCATATGTGTATTCAAAAAGTGTCTGGTTGAGCACAGTTGGAATGGCCCTGCATACTAGACGATTTGAAAAGCAATAATAGTTTGTCATGCCATTAAGCAATTATTTTGGACAATTATATTCAATAATTTTGTCTAGCCAAGCATATTTCTAGTGTACATAGCTTTCTTGTGTGCAGACCTGCTAATCGGCTTTGAAGGCTTCTGCGTGGTAAATGAACAGGAGATCAAGCAGAAAATTCAACTCGGTTGTTGAGAAATCCGAGTAAAACAGATACGCAAAAAAGATTGTCAGCGCTCAGGTGCCTCAAATTCATAACTACGTCTATCAATCCGCATTTGTATTTGAACAGACTTCGGCTTTTGCATAGAGCCTCGTGGTTATGGATCTTAAAAATTAAAAATCTCAGAGAAATCTAGGAATTACGAAGTCAGTGGTGAAGACAATCGGGATCAATAAAACGGTATTAATGGAGAAAGCAGTAGTAAGCATCAAGACAGGAGAAGTAGATGAATGCACTGATTTCTCAATCACAACAGTCAAAGAGCAGTCAAAGAGCTTGCGGATTCAGGCATCACTCAGGTTCCTCCCATATTCCTGCAACCTCAAACAACGCGAGTTCATTATGGTGTGACAGCTGAGCAAATCCCTGTTCTAGACTTGAAGAAATTGGAAGGCGATGGGCGACTTGAAGAAATTGGGAGGCGATGGGCGACTTGAAGAAATTGGAAGGCAATGAGCGAACAGAGGTTCTGCAACAGATTGTAGATGCTTGTGAGGCCTAGGGTATTTTTTAGGTAGGTTCTGCAACAGTTCGCAGTAGATATGAATTTTGGTGTTGGAATGAGATTTAAAAATAAGAATCTGTTTTTGTTTAAAAAAAAATTAATAGAAATTTTTCTATTATAAATTTGGAAAATATTTTAGAATTTGAAATGGGATTTATAGCCACCGACTGTGTGCTTTACACTGCAAATGTAGGCGATTGCAGAGCTCTCGTCCAGGTCCAGGCTACTTTAAGAGAACTCACAGTATATATATTTATTCCTTTTAGAAAGATAAATTATTGTTGCGAACTCACAGTGTATATATTTATTCTTTTTAGAAAGAGAAATTATTGTTGCGATGTCGTTCTTTCAGAAATAATGCACATAGTTCTTTCTTTTTTAGAAAATATTGTTCGGTCTCTTCCAGAAAAATATTGCACAACTCTTACAGAAAATATTATATAGTTTTTATTTTTTTCCTAAAGATTATCTTACAGTTCCTTCAGAATGTCAGCATAATTGTTTTACTGAATGTTATGGGTGACTAAACTGCTTTGATGACTGTATGTCTATTTTGATTTTTTTTATTTTTATATTTAAGATTTTACATATAGCAAGTAAAGGTAGGAGAGGCATCAATGAAAAAGATAGTTTGTTACCTTGTTTGAGTTTTAGTTTGAAAACAGTTCCTGGAGAAAATTCACAAGCAAGAACCAGCCTCTCCACCTGCAGCAGATCAAGATCGAGGAACAGTTCAAGAGGAGCTTCTCACCTGAAAACACAGCAACATCAATGAAACTGCAGAAGGCACAAGCACAAGTAAAAGCAGCATAAGAAATATGGTCAAGACTCAAAACCCCAACTAGGGGAGAAGAAATCTTTGAAGGCCGCACATTGAGAGCCGACTACCAGGCTGCACAACACTACAATGCTATCGAGAACACAGGGCCAGTGAATCATACGACCTACCAATCCCATCCTAAAGACTGAACTAAAGAGAACAGAAGAGTGTGTATCAAAGATCTAAAACGAGAGCTCCACAATGAAGAAATAGTGAGAGGCAGAGAACACGCATGCAGACACCGATCTGTCGATTGCCAACATTGACACATATATGACATAACATGTGTCTCCTGGTTAATAGACCTAACCTACGCCATAGCATTTCCCCGTAATGTTAGTTCCCCGTAATTAACATTAAATGTTAGGGAATTAATGCTATCTTTGCCATAGCATTACTTCAGGCAGGCGACACTGTTTTAATTAATCCAGCTGCTTTCTTAACAGTTTCCTAACTTTTCAGATCGTATACCTCGTATTGAGGCCAAATAAGATGAACTTTGATTTGATTGGTTACAAGCATCGGGGAGCATATTTTATGGCATCGGTTAATGTGACATATCGCCAAACTTTGGCTTAAGTTAAAATGTGTTTACAGATGAACCTCGGTTGCCGGGCCAAACTAATGCCCACCGACCAAAACCAATTTCTATAGTCCCTGCCAGGCCCGGAGGGCAGGGACTAATAATGGTATCATTGAAGACAATAATAGTGTTCTCATTGGGAGCATGGGTTGTTTTATGATATTATTAGTAGTCTACATATATAGAGCATAAATGCTTAATATTTTAAAAGCACGTGTACATAAGTGTATATGAATTTGTTTAATAGTTTAATGTATTTGTAAATAAATATATGTGAATAATACTAATGAAGTGAAGGAATATAATGGAAGAGTGAAGGAATATAATGTAAGATCATAAAAAATTTCATTTAGGATTTGAATTTGGCGACGGAAGCAAGCTGAGCGAGGGCTTGGAACAGGGCTTTAGGGTTGGTAACAATGGAGGGGCAAGGAGGGGGGAGTTCTATTCCCTCCTATAGTCAGGTAGTTGTGAACAGAGACAAGGAAGGGAGTTCATATAGATTAAAAGAACCAATGGAGGAAAGAATGGAGGAAATAAGCACAAAGATACAGAAAGAGAATCAAGAAGGATTCAGAAGGGAGCAAGGAATAGGAGACAGCAGTCAGAAAGCAGAGCACAAGGCGGGGACAGGACCCTACAAACCCAGGGAAACCATTAAACTCGGGGTTATTCTAAATGATCCAACGCTACAGGCACATAGGGATCACATGGCAACATATGCAGTTATTTGCAAATTTATGGGAATATGGCCAACGGAGAAAGCTTTGTACACTTGGATTAAAAACCACTAGAAATCAAAGGGGGACATAAGCTTTCACGTCAGGTCCAAGGGTTTCTTCATAGTGGTGTTCACAAACCTTGAGGATAAGGACATAGTTTTTGATGGTAGACCATATTTCTTTGCAGTTGCAAGCCTCTACATGCGACCATAGGTGATGAATTTTGTCCTGGAATGAGAGACATTCACATCTGTACCGGTATGTATAAGACTCTACTCCCTACCTTTAGATTACTAGTTGCCAGAATCACTGAAAGTCATTGGCAATAAATTAGGTCATTTTTTAAAAATATCAAATACGACTCTATGAGGAAAATACATATCCTTTGCCCGCATATGCATAGAAATGGACCTATCAGGAGCACTGTGGGATGAAATCATTCTTGAAGTCTATGATGAAGAATGGGTGCAGGTGATCGACTATGAACATGTCCCATTTAGATGTCGTAAGTGTCATGAACACAGACTCCTCTTCAAAGGCTACCCACTAAACAAACTGACAGATAATACCAAAACCAACACAGGAAAAGACCCTGTAGGATTCACCAAGGTAGGAGGCAAAGGGAAACGAGGAAAAAAACACCAAAAGAAAACTAATGAGGAAAAGAAACCAAGTCATAACAGTTTCAAGATTTTAGAAGAAGAAGGAGTGAACAATGGAACAAACTAGGCCTCGGAGGATAATCCTGCAGAGAAGGAAAATGATACTAGCATGGAAGATATACCTAAAAACAACATACCAAGGGAGGTTTTTCCAAGCACTATGGAACTTCGCAGGGACCATGAGATGACCCCAAGTGAAGTTGGAATCGAGGACCATGAACTACAAGAAACCCTTGAGAGGGATAATTTCCTGGAGCAAGGAACTACCAAAGGAGTTGACTCTCTACCACAAGAGGAGTTTGACAGAGTACAACAACTCTTCCTCTGGAGATCTCAAAGAAAGGGTTCTGGGGTCAAAACAAACCATGACAACCAGGAAAACTGAGGGATAAAATCAATGGAAGTTACATCAGGTCACTCCTCCAAGATCCTAGGCAGGAAAAGCGGAAGGAAGAGACAGAATGAACTATTGACAAAATGCGGGAAACTCATGATTAACTCAGGTAAGATGAAAGATCTCACTAGTTACTCACAAACCTTTCATAATGAAGCTCACAACCTGGAATATTAGGGGTCTACGAAGTAAAAGAAAATAACGAAATCTCAGTAATAGAATAAAAGAAAAAAAGCAGATATGGTCTTTATACAGGAAACTAAATGTTCAATAGAAAAAATCAGAGAGATACATAGAAAATGGCTCATTAAGTATGAGTATCTAGAATTTAAAGCAAACAACACTACAGGAGGGATTCTTACTCTTTGGAATCCTTAGAAACTTGGAATCCTGGATGTTGAGGCATCTAGGAACTACCTTTCGATGGTGATCCAACCTTTGGGTGATAAGGAACTATATATGATCACAAATGTCTATGGTCCCCAGAACCTTGAGGACAAAATCAAGCTTCTCACCTCACTAGAGGAGCTGAGAGAAAGACATCTTGGTATGCCCTAGATTCTAGGAGTCTTTAACATGATAAGATCTCTCTCAGCAAAAAAAGGAGGGACCAGGATACTAGTTAAGGACACCATTGCCTTCCAGAACTTCCTAAATGACATGAGACTAGTAGATACGGAGACAACATATGGCACTTTCACCTGGAACAATAAGAGGGGAGGGGCTTCTTAGGTTGCCTCTAAGCTAGACAAATTCATAATCTAGAAGGACCTCATTCTCACGGGCCTTGACCTAACTACTTCAATCCTTCCTTTTGGAGGCTTGGATCACTGGCCAATCCAGCTTGAAGCTTCTTTTATAGGCACTCCAAGGAATAGACCCTCTAGGTTTGAAAATGTCTAGCTCACTCACCCTGACTTCATCAAGAAAATGAGAAAATGGTGGGTGGAAGACATGCCTATTGTCGACACAAAAATGTTCCTACTACAACAGAGATTGAAACACATCAAACGCAGGCTTAAAGAATGGAACAAGAATGAATTTGGCAATATTTTCAAAGCCAAAAAGGAAATTGAATAGAAATTCCATGGAATTAATCAGATCCTCATCACAGATGACTTTACCGAGGAAAGGAAAATGCACGCTGACTCTCTTCAACAGGAATGGGAAAACAGATGTCAGCAAGAGGAGACATTTTGGAGATAAAAATCTAGAGTGCAATGGATAAAAGAAGGGGAACAAAATACAATGTTTCTCCACAAATCTACAGTTGCCCACAGGGCAAACAACAGAATTTCAAAACTTAAAGGCACTCAAGGGAAAGAGCTCAGCACCCACAAAGAAATGGAATTAGCTTTGGTTCAACATTTCCAAAACATAGCTGAGGAGCCTCTCTTAGACAGATCACGGTATATCAATAATTTCACTTGGTATATTCCAAAGATTGTAACCAAGGAAGACAGTTACAATCTTAACAGGCCAGTGACTAAAGAGGAGGCCAATGAAGTTATCAAAGAGATGCAAAACGGGAAGGCTCAAGGCCCGGGTGGGTTCAATGTAGACTTCTTCAAAGCATGCCGGGAAATTGTAAAACACGACATCCTTGATGTTGTGGAGGACTCAAAGGTTCCAAAATAATTTTGAGGGTGATCAATGCTTCTTTCATAGCTTTGATCCCAAAGCAGGAAAAAGCTATGACACCAGATAGATTTAGACCCATAGCTTTATCCAATGTGGTGTACAAAATTATCTCCAAAGTAATTGCAAATAGACTCAAGCCCCTTCTTCCTACTCTTATATCGAAGGAGCAAACTAGATATGTGGAAGGAAGGCAAATTCTAAATAACATCATTCAAGCTCATGAGGTGGTTCATTCTCTTAAAAGAAATAATCAAGTATGGATGATCATACAGTTTGACCTAGCCAAAGCTTATGACAAGCTAAGCTAGTCATACATCAGGGAAGTACTAAAAGCGTATGGCCTCGACCATAATTGGATAAGATGGGTAATGGCCCTTGTTACTACAACTACTTTTTCTATCCTACTTAATGGCTCCCCATCCAGAGTCTTTAGGCCCTTGGGAGGTCTCAGACAAGGAGATCTGCTCTCCCCCTTCCTATTTATTCTCATGATGGAAGGATTAAGCAAAGTGATCTTATCAGCTAAAGCAGAAGGAAGAATCCAGGGTCTCAAACTAAAACTGAATTGGGATACCTTGACTCATCAACAATTTTTGGATGGCACCATGTTGCAGGGCACTCCCACGGTGAAGGAAGTAAAAGCTTTCAAACACATCCTGAACGAGTTTGCTATGGCCGCTAGTACAGAGGTGAGTCTTACCAAATCAAAAATTTTCTTTTTTAATGATGATATTTCTATTCAGAGAAACCTCTCTAGAATCCTCGACTTTCAAAGAGATCAACTTCCCTCCAAATATCTGGGAATACCTCTCATTGACAAACACCTGAGCAAGGATGTGTGGGAGCCAATGACTAATAAACTACAGGACAAGACCAGGAAATGGACAAGCAGATCTTTGAATTTAGCAGTAAGGCTAGTGCTTCCAAAGGCTGTCCTGCAAACCATTCCCATCTTTATGTTTCCAGCTCTTCCTGCTCCTAAAGGTGTTATACAACATATCAGGAACATCCAGAGAGATTTTATTTGAGGCAAAGGGGAAGAGAAAAAGAAATGGGCTTTGGTAGCTTGGGACAAGATTTGCAAACCCAAGACCCATGGAGTTTTGGGTCTTCATGATCCGGAAAACCTAAGCAAAGTCTTGTGGGCTAAAATTTGGTGGATATGGCTAAGGGAAATGAGAACCCCTTGGGCTAAGCTCTAGAAATAGAAGTATGCAAATAATTGGCAAGATAGAGATCTTATTCGGATGACTGGGCTCATCAAGGGCTCCCATATTTGGAACAATGCTTGGGAGAATAGAGCCATAGTACATAAGCATAGTTTCCAGGAGATCAGAGATGGAAACATAGCTTGGTTATGGGAGGACAACTAGCAGTAGGAACCTAACCTGTGTAGAGAAGAACTAACATTTCTCAAGAATGACACTGACAATAAAGGTCTTTTCAGGGTAAGTGACTTCTGGGATCAGATAAGGAGCAACGGTAAATGGTGAACATGGAAGGACCTAATATATAGGGAAGAAACCCCTTTGAAGGCCCAAGTTGCAACTCTTGCAATGATCTTGGAACAGAGAAATATTTTGACCTCAACCTCATCTGACAACCTTAGGTGGGGGAGAAACAACGAAGGCAATTTAAACCTCACAGAAGCAAAAAGAATTGCCATGGGGTTTGACTTTCCAAACCCTGACAAGACATGGAAGGACATATGGCAGAACTCGCACTGGATGAAAATCAAACTGTTCATATGGTTGGTACAACACAAAAAAACCCGACTTGGGAAAACCTTAGGAAAAGAGGTTTAGCTAGTCCATCTCGATGTTAGTTATGTGGTCTGCAAGAAGAAACGATGGATCACCTTCTTAACCTCTACCCATTCACCTCTACCTTATGGAATTGGGTGGCCTCAATATTCAGCCAAATTGACAGGGATGATTATAGTATCACCAACACTTTGAAGAAATGGAGAAAAGACTTCTCAGAAAATGAAATAATCAACAAAGCCTCGACTCTGATTCCATGTCTTTTAATCTGGGATGTCTGGAAAGAACGCAACAATAGTATTTTCAAGAACAGAAGTGGCTCAACCCAGAGCATCATAGCTCGGACTTTAATACAACTCAAAGAAACTGTGAGTAGCCTTCTAAAAGAACCACTTGAGAACCCTTCTTTGAGGCAGGAGACTCAGATTCTCTTTCAGTTGGGTTTCCCATTACCTGCCCCTCACGGCATAAGTAGGATAGTAAGACACATAACTACTGGAAAGAACATATGGAAACTGCCTCCTCTAGGATTTTTGAAATTTAACATAGATGGTGCCTCTAAAGGAAACCCTGGGGCAGCTGGTTATGGAGGATTCACAAGAGATGAGCATGGGTATATAAAAATCATCTTTCATAGTCATTTGGTGAAGGCCACCAACAACATGGTGGAACTCGTGGCCTTAGAGAAAAGCATCGAAATCTTGATTGACTCTAATCTACACAATGCCATCATAGAAGCAGACTCTGAATTAGTAATCAATTCAGTCAAAAAGATATGCAATGGCACAACACCAAAAAAAGTTTCAAAACACTGGCAGTTACTACAGTTTTACCAACGAATACAATCCCACCTAGGGACCCTAAGAACACTCAGTTTTGTTTATGTGCGTAGAACAACCAACAGATTAGTGGATTGTTTGGAAAATGAAGGCGTGCTCTGCAGTGGAAGCAATAGAAGATATGCTTGGGAGTTGACACCCTCAAGAAATTTGAGGGAGGACTGTAACAGATAAGCGAGCGAAGACAGGGAGCAGTATCAATCTATGAAGGAAAAGCAGTAAACATGCCTATGGAAACAGAGGAAACAGAACCAATTGCAGTAAAGAAGTAGTGGGTAAATAGTGGGTAGTTTGAATTGCAATCAAACCTTGATTGCAACATTCTTTGGCATCCAATGGATTTCAAGTGGTTAATTGCTCGGAAGATAATACTTCAAACAGACCCGAAATTTCTCGAAGTGACAGTTAATGCCTCTCATTGGGTCCGAATGGTTTTTTATTGAGAGGCCATGTTACCAGCCCGATATGGGATAAGGACCGTCAGATCTACGATGGATGGATCGAACGGGTTTCGAGCTATCAAGTTGACTGACGATTAACCCTTTTTTAGACCCGAAATTGTTTAGACTTGTGGTTTAGAATTTTCGTCGGGTCTGTTTATTCATTTAAGGTGTGAGCTAGTTGATCACCTGAAATCCGTTATGAACCGTTAGATCTGCACTAATCGGATTGTTTAGTTTTCGGGGTGCTCTGTAATCCTAAGTTTAAGGCTTGTCTTAAGTCATTTATTGTACTTTGGGCTTTGGGTTTGGTGGGTGCTCTGTAATCCCAAGTTTAAGGCTTGTCTTAAGTCATTTATTGTGGTACTTTGGGCTTTGGGTTTGGTGGACCCTCAACTTTAAAAGTTGTCAGGTGCACCGTAACTCGAAACTTTTGTTTTTAGCAGTCCCAGAAAAAACTTTAAAACCCCTTTTTTTTCTTATCTTTCGAGTTAAGAAGGTTGGTTTTAAAGAGTTGCTTTGAGGGCTAGTTAAGTGAATTATTCCTTGGGTAGATTTTATTGAGGTTGGTAAGGGGTTGCTACTGTTCATAACCCCATTCTTTTGTACATTATGTAATTTTTGCGATTAATGAAAGGAACCACTCTTACTAGATCAAAAAAAAGAAGTGATGGAATATAATGGATACAATAAATTTCACGTTATGGGTATGTAAATGCAACTTTTTGATCTTTTTTTTAAAATGAAAATTAATTTTATATATGTCTATATATATAATATATATATATAAATATAATATATATATAATATATATATTAATATATATATATAATATATATATATATATATATATATATTAATATAATTATATATATATATATTATATATATATTATATATATTATAATATTGTTTTTTATATTTTAATTATTGTGTTTAGAATTATTATTGAATTAAATATTTTATTATTTATAAATACAACATGTTTCAATATATAAAATGGGAGAACATAAATTCCATGATAATCAAAGTGTTAATAAATAGTTGTTACAATTACTAGTATCATGTTTCTATCAAATTGTTAAAGGATCTTTTCGTGAGTGGTTTGGTGAACAATTCATTCCCTAATTGCATGAGTTCAAGTCTTTGGAGACATGTTGTATATCACAATGATGAATGATGCTAGAATTTGTTTCTTGAGTTTCATATGTCATATAAAAAAAAAAACTATAATTAGATATTTCAATTTGATCCATTAATTGTAAAAGAAAAAAAATAAATTAACATAATTATTTATTAATTGTTCAGTTAATCCTTAATACTTGTTATAGACATTTTTGGGCACTGCAACCCCAATCATACATGTCCATAAAACAAGGGCTCCTAAGTCCCTAAAAGTGTTGCTTCATGCCCTAAAGGAACAAGGTCAACTGATTACATCATCTCCCAGAAGTTCTCCATAGAAAATTGCTCAGAACCGATCAAAACTAGACCATACAGACTACCCAGTGCAGAGGGTGCGATGCATCTCACCTGCTCAGTGTAAAGGGTGCGATGCATACTGGAAATCCCTTCTGTAGGGTGCAATGGGCGACAGTAGACAAATGGTAGAGACAGTTTGCAAGGTGGATCATCATGGAATCTTCTAGAAACTTCTCCTATGACACTTGCCTCTCTGAATTCGCCCAGGGATGAGTAAGAGATCATCAATCTCCAAGTGGAATCAAGAACTATCAAAATCCCAGAAGCTGACTCACCCCCCTGCAATAATCTATATATGGATCCCTCATCACAGAGATCCAGAGGCTATAATCTTGTATCTTATAAGGAAGTGTTGTTGGTTTCCTGGTGCAACATCATAGTGTTGGGTGATTTAAGCTTTTCATGAGGTGAAGAAGGGCTTTCATGCTGAGAGGATGAAGCTGGGTCAAAACAATTGGTTGTAATCCTCTTTGCTATTCTTGATATTAATAAAGCTATTCAAGTTTTCCTCCACATTCTTGTATGTTTGATGATATATACATTTCTATGGCCAATACATATCTGGTCCTGTATTTCTTATGATTATAGATCTATGTTCTTCGATAGTATTATGCTGCTTTGATTCCACAGGTGCTCTTTGAAGCTGGGTAGACAAAAGAGGAACGGAAAAAATCTGTCAGAAGGGAGAGGAACTAAGCAAGGAACCAAGTGCAAGACTGAGGTTGGTGTCCTCTGTTCCCCTCTTATCTACTTCTCATAAAGGAAAGTTATAGTAGTTTTAGTTTGTTTGTTTTTAATATAGCTACCAGTCTTAGTGGGACTAGCAACGCCGAGTGGACACTAGATTTCCCGATAACAATACTCTAACATATACTCATAATTTATATCTAATCGAGTGTAAATAAAAAGCATTCATCATTCATCTTCTTGTAAGTATTTTTGGACACCACTCTAAGCACATTTCACGTATCTCATTATTCAATGTTCATTGAAATTTACTTAATCTTCCTTGAAAACAAAATCACATTTAAAAAATCTATTAATATTTATGTGAAATTAAAT
>APFE030878224.1:32109-70307 GCA_000404065.3 Pinus taeda
TTTTGTTGGAGAAGCTACGCTGGTGTTTGGCTTCTCTTGGCTTGCAGAAAAGATAAAATAATAATAACAGGGCATTAGGCGAATTGTTGTCAAGGTGGAGATTGTTCAGATTTTCTGTTTGAGTCAAATAGGCAAAAATCTCTAAAGGATGACAACAATAGGATTCAGTTCCTAGATTAGCTCCAGGTTGTTGGGAGGGAGTTAATGCCTCCTGTATTTGATGTGAGGGAGTTATGAGACTGTTAGATTCTCTATGCTATATAACAGGCAATCATTCGGATGATTTTCTAAGAGTGTGTGAGGATTTCTTGATGTAATCTCCAATTTGATTAATAAACTCCTGATGCCTATGTTTGGTAGACGTAGCCCAGATTGGTTGGGTGAACCACGTTAATTCTTATGTTTATGTGCTTGAAAATTGCTATATATTTATTTAATTTGATTGTGCACCTGTACCAACAATATTCAATAAAATAAATTTAATTGATTAATTTAATTAATGCAATTTTTAATATTTAATATAATAACTATATGATGTTCACTTAAATATATTCAACATTCAAAACATAACATAATTAAAATCTAACGTGAATATATCAAATAGAAATATATTTAATAACTTATTTTTTTCGAAAAATGAATATAATGATATACAATCATTTACTAATTCTAATTTATAGGTAGAACATTAATGGATTACGACAAAATATTAAAATGTGAAATAAAATAAAACTTCAAAATGACTATTATCATGTGTGTTAAACATTCTATTTTAACTTATTATTAAATATATTTTTTTGGTACGTAAGTGCCCATGGGGATTTGAAGAAGTGACCTATTGCAAGGATTGTCTTAACAGTGCACCCATTCACCGTCCATCCAAAGCCCGTGGTATTATTAAATGTAAATTCAATATATAAAATATAAAATTTTGATAATTAATTGAATAACTTTTAAAAAAATATTATATAACATCTTTATTCATTTTTTTATATCATTCTTACCCTCTCAAATTCCCAAAAAAAAACAAAAAAAAAAACCAAACCAAACCATCCCATCCCTAACCATACTTTCCTTGTGTATTGCACTCATGGCTCATTCATTCTATAAATATCTCATGTTACCCAAGGCTTCATTTGAAATGTTGATACTCTTTGAAACATGGGCTTGTGTGGAGGTTTGCGGTTACACCAAAACCCGCAAGTTTGGTAAACTTTCCAAACTAGTAACTAGGATCCCCATGGTGGAAATTATCGATTCTATAGAAGTGCGGTGATTGTTCCAACAGCCCCCCTAAAATGCAACTCGGGGGAATTGAACCTGCGTCCAAGCTCTGGTACCATGTGGAGGTTTGAAGTTACACCAAAACCCGCACGTTTGGTAAACTTTCCAAACTAGTGACTAGGATCCCCATGGTGGAAATTATGGATTCTATAGAGGTGGATTGATTTTTCCAACAATTTGTTTCTTCTCAAAAGAATATTATATTACATTTTTATATGAGTGAAAATGAAATGAATATTATATTACATTTTATATGAGAGTAAATGATGATTGAAATTTTAATCTACCTACATCAACATTGTTGATGTTAAAATTGTTGTGATTATCAAATTGAACACTTCATTAGAAGGTTCTGCGAGAATACTTGTAGGTGATTTGACTGCTATCGTTGTTGATGGTATGATAAAATCGAGCGTCGAACTTTCGTTTGGTTGAAGAATATTGGTGGCCAACAATGGAGATAGCAATAATAAAATAGCATATCAAGGGGAAAATGACCAGATAAAAGACACAACCAAAGTGAGGACTGGTTGGTTTGTAACTCTGCACAAAAGAAGTCCAGTACCCACGTTCTTGGCACTCGAAGATCGCTAACTGGATGATGGCAGGAAAGGCTGCCTGCTCACTTTATTTTATTCATTTAATTCTTAATTCAACTTCATAACGAGAGAGGTTTGATTCCCTAATGAGCAGGAACCAAAAGAGCAGCAGCAGGTCGTATTAAATTCGGAATTTATTGATACTAGCGTCGACTTTTATTTTGTTGTGGGATCGTGGAGGGTCCATAACGAGACTATTAAGCAAGCGCATTAAACAGTGTTTGGTGTTGATAGTTTGGACATACTAAAAGGAGATTTCAGATCCACCCAGCACGGTTGAAATTTCAAAATAGAATGACCGACAGTTTTCACACATCCCAACCCTTCTTCAAAGTTTAAGGAAATATTTTCTTCAAAGTTTAAGGAAAGATTTTGAAGGCTGTGCAAGTATTTTTAACTGTATTTGAGGCGTGATTTGCTTATCAAATTCTATTCCTGCCACATAGTGCACTTTGAGAGGTAATTTGCTTATCAAATTCTATTCGTGCCGCCTAGTGCATACTTATGGCTATGTGAAATTTTATTAATGTTGTGGTTAATTCTATTGAAAATAATAGAAATTCTAGTACTATTTTCAGAAAATATGACAGATTCTTTTGGAAATCTAGGTTATCATTATCAAACTTCAAGATTTTGAGTGCCAAGAGTTTTTGAATAGTGTTGAACTCATTTCCACCATTAAAAAAAATTCAAACGCTCCAACACTAAATTATTTGAAAAAAAAATTCCATCCAAAGAAAATTGTGACTCGTTAGACCACGCCTTTTATGATTCTACCTGGTGTCATGCAATCTCTATTATATAGTCTATATCTTGCCATCAAATCAAATCAAAATTGATCAACCTGACTTTGCACCCCATTTGATTGCACGGGTAACATGTTTAAATTGTTTTTAAACGTATTCAAACCACCCTCCCATGTGCATCCTTCACATCAATGGCGCTGCACATAAGGAAGAAGAATGTTGAGAAAAGAGTTTGAAATTTCTATTTTCAAGGAGAATAAACAAGCAAAGTGAGCACACATGTTTGACCCACGTTAAAGGAGAAAACTGTAGGTTTTTCCTCTTGGTAGGGTGCTAATTAAAAAAAATTGCTATAATACCAAACAACAATTAATATATACAATGTTATAGGGCCATTAATGTGAGGGGCAGCCTATGCCACCCGTCGGATAATGTACTTGCTTAAATCCAACAAGTGGCATAAACTTCCCCCACACATTAATGGTCCTATAACATTGTATATATTGGTTGCCATAACAAACCAAAGGATGATAAATCCCCGATGGGGGTGAAAGGCATGATGAGGGAGACGGTGACATGTGTCGCTCCCTCCTCAAGATTGGAACTCATAGTACAAATGACATGTGATATACATGCAAGGAAGGTATAAAAAATTCACAATTAAAGGGATTTGGTTTATATGCGTGAATGAAATGGAATGGTTTTTGCTGGTAATTCTAGGTGCGGGCAGTTGTGAACAAGGTAGGGAGGGCGAAGTGTTTGTGCATGCTACTAATCTATACAAACCACTTCACTTGTGGCTCTCAACGATATTGTTTATGGTTGTTGAAGGCCTTCAGAGGCAAATTTGGGACCCTACAGAGGACGATAATTGGTGGTTACATAATGGAAGAGTTAGAGGGACGCGAGCATGGTATTCAAATAGGTGGCTTCTAGGAGCAGTGCCTCGGAGTTGGTCTTTGGACTTAGACACCCTGGTAAGTCTAACAAAAGGATAGCTCACCTTGCATAGTGCAACTTTGCTTCACTTCTAGATAAAGGCGTTTAGCCCCTATGTTGGTCTTTGGGTTTCCCGTCATGCTGTAAAGAGTAGCCTGAGTTGCTGTGCAGAAAAAGCACACTATTATAGTGCTAGTAGTTTTGTTGTTACTCTTTGGCATTTGGGGTTAGTATATCTAGATCGGATGGAAGGCTGAAATTACCAAGGCTCCCCTTTGTGACTAGTTATAGAGGGGGGTGGAATTTTTTAGCAACATCCAAAGAGTTCCTCTAGAGACAATTCATTGCATTAGTGTTGGCACTTGATACGAGTTCACACTTGACTTGATTACAGAAAGACTATGATTTTCTGGTTCAATTAAGCTCGAGGTGGGGTGGTGCACTAAGGGCACTGTGAACCCCAATTTGGTGGTAGGAATCGGAATTTGGCAACAGAGGACAAAATTGTTTCAAGCGAGACAAATTGGCATGGAGAGCACCTGGGATGGTGATGATTAACCAAAAAGAAGTTGTGGAGCTTGGGGCCCCGATTCTTTATAGTTGGTCACTAGAGGGGGGTGGAGAATCAACTTATGGGGCAAAAAAGGATGATAGGAGAAGGTTCACTGGTTTGGAGGAGGGGTGAAGATGTTCAAGCAAAGAAGAATAGTGAGAAGAGGAACTGGGCTACATAGGCAGGGGGTTGAACACCAAAGGGATGTGGTGGCAATGGAGAGAGAAGGGGTCCAATACGTTGAATTAGATGAGGTGGTGGCCCAAAACCTTGACCAGTCACTTAGTTGTGTTGTTCTACCTACTTCTTTAGACTCCCCATTAGAGAAATTTTGAGGTCTAAAATGGGTCTCTTAAGAAATATTTTAAAATAACAGTGGAAATAATAAAATAAGATTATATTACATCATCAAGTTTCGGAGGGAAAAAAAGAAAAAACTACTTTTTCAACTTGTATTTTCAAATTATCTCCCTACGCTTTTACTCAAATTTCGAGTGGGAGAACTCATTGGATGCGGAATTTAATTTTGCATCCAAGGAGTACCCATGGGTGAATGCATAAGATGGGTTACATTTTGGGCCAAATGTGGTAATGAAATTTCAAGTTTTTCCTCTTTTATCGAATTTCAACATGATTCTTTCACAAATCCAACATGATCAACTCCACCACTTAAGGAAAAATTCTACCCTAAATCTGTTAGGGTACAAAATGGGGTTGTAGAGAAATATGCAGAAGGGGTGCTAAAAATGTGATTTTTAGCACCTCAGAAGCTCGATCGAGTGCTTAAATTCAAAATTCAAATTCCTCAATCGAGTGTTATAGAAACCCTCAATCGAGTCATATACATGGTTAACTAGAGGCTCGATCAAGTCATTAAAAGCCTAAGCATTGCCAACCTCCTACCAACTTTTATTAATGCTATTAATGGAAAATTCGACGGCTCAAGGGCTCGATTGAGCCTCTACTGTCAACAAATAAATTAATCTCTAAATTCAATTGTAGAAAGAAAAAAAAACAAACAATCATTCATAGAGAAATATCATTGTGTGAAAATTACATAAGGATTCACAACAAACATGGGAAATTGGAGATTTGGATCTACAAAAGAAAATAATCTTCCATCCATGGAGGAAATACGAGAAAATGTTAGAAATTGGATATAAAAAAATATGTCAAACATTGAGAAAAAAAAGATCATGCAAGTCAATAAATTCATGCAAATACAGGTAATTCAACTTGTCTCACTTCTCATATTACTTGGTCAATATTGTATGCATTAAGAAATATGATTGAAAACTATAAACAAATGGAGAATGAAACAATAAGACTAAGTTAAAAAAAGCATTGAAAGTAATACCATGTAGTTAAAAAATGAGATGTAACAACAACTAAAGAAAACCACTTGACATTGTGCAAATTATTGAAAACTACTTGAAACCACGGTTTATTGGAATTTTCTGAAACCACTTGGATTCATGCAAATTATGAACCACCTTCGAATTGTAAAGGTTTAAGATAACCTACAAAATCTAAGGATGTGATTTAACCAAAGAAAACCATTGGAAGATAATTTTCATATATTATTTAGGTGAATTACAATTCATGGCAAGTTATTTACAAGAGGGATTAGTAAAAATGGTTGTCACATAGGTGCTCCAAAACCTATAAAAATGAGCCTGATTAATGTTTGATATCCTTGTAGGAGTTAAAAGAGAGAAAATGTGTCAAGATCTAAAAGGCACAAGAATATCCCCACTCCCAATGTGTATGAACTAAGAAGACATTTTTTGTTAAACTTATATGACAACATTAAATTTATGTAACATTCATTATCATATATAATATTTAATGGATCCTTAAATCCTAAATGATGATCCCTACCCTTAAAAACCTCACAAGTTTCTTCTTTCAATTCTCACATGAAGATTATGAGAAAATTTTAAAAAGAACAAGTTTTTTAAAGACATACAAAGTGTAGTGTAGATTTGTGCTTGCACAAAAAGGAGTGTAATATTGCATATAACTATAATGCTCTATGGAAAGCGCATGTGATTAATAAATATTGAATTCATAAATAATAAATGCAAAAGAAATAAATTAGCATGTATGTATTAATGATATGCTATAAATATTTACAATGTTAATTTTCTTAGACTATGGCAATCTCATGTCAATTAAATTCATCTACATGTTTCTCAACATGTAATCGCAAAATATATTGCAAATTATGGTTCAAACATAAAAAGGAGGAGTTCTTTATTTTAAACTTTGGCAAGATTTGATGAAAATAATTGAAAACATAAAAGACATTGGATATCCATATTTGTACATGCATAAAAAAGGTTCATTCTAGAAACATGTAGTTTTTTAAATCCTCTTACCTCTCCTTGTGCCCTACTTGATTGTTTGATGCACCAAAACACCAAAACCGGATGCACCGAAACACCTGTGGCAAGTCTTCTCCAAATTACAATCGACTCAATTAGAAAAACTCTGTTCTTTTCGAATGCGGAATATCAAACCGGCAAACCCTGCTTACATTCAAATGGAGAACTGAATGTGTTGATTCCTTATACAGTGCACAGCACGTCAATTGGAATCATCAAATTACACAAATTGTTAAACTCTCGGCCCCTCAAAACATGATCTCCTCTTCCGCTGAAGCATTCTTACTCAAACGATTCTTCTGCTCACTGTTGACGATGGCACATGTTCTCTTTTCTCTGGAATCTCCTTCCATGGCTGCCTAACAAAATAATAACAAAATAACAGACTTATTTAATGCACAACTTTGTGAACTTGATAACACTCGAAAGGAGAGTAATGACTTCCAGCAGTGGGTTGCAGCGATTGCAAAGTCGTTCCTTGGCTTCTTCTTTATGTGTAATTGTAGTTGTAATCACTTTCAGTGCACTTTCCATCAATCTGGAGTAACTTTGAAAGAATATGAAATCACCCATGTATGTAGCCACATATCACACACAGTTAAAAAGCATGAAAACCATAGTGAATAATTCAACATTCAAACAAGCTACGCAAGCAATCTGTCAATAACCATGCAATAACCATGCTTCAAAATGCAATCTGTCGCTAAGGATGTGGATGAACTGTCCCACAGTTAGATTCTGAGGAACCAAAAACTTCTTGTTATCTAGTTCAGGCAAATCAGTCCTTGAAACCCTCTCTACAATCACCGGCGATCTGTCGGGATATTTTTCACATACTTTCTGTACTTCAGTTTTCCTCTCCTCGAATGTGAATTGGTCTTTGAAGGAAGGCATCTATGTGCCATGCTAATGATGACGCTTCTGTTAATCCTGCACCGTGAATTTACAAGTAATTCACGCTCATGTTCACATGAAATAACACTCGCTCAAGATTAGCAAACGCTCCAGATTATAACATGTAAATCAATGTGCCAAGGAAAAAGCTCGGCAATCCCAATAAGACGGAGGCGAAAGTGTACCGAGGAGATCAAAAACTACAGGTGTGGATCTCTTCAATCGATCGGGTTTGAGACACGAAAGTGGGAGTTTAACACATGTTTTTCATTTCTTAATCAATTCAACACACATCAAACATCAATTTAACGCTACAGCAAAGGCTTAATCGATCTTGATACACATCGATTTTTCCACTGCAACAGTTTATCACGCCTTCAACTGCATTCAATCAACAACTCCCTTCATGATTAATTGCTATTTATCCCAATCTCTTCAATCTCTGAACCAATTTCAATTCTCTTACCCAGGATATATATAACCCAATCAAACTAGAAAGGCGAAAATACTTTCTTTACCACCTTAACTACTAATTGAAGATCGAGCAATCGATTCAATTTAATAAGATTCTGCAATGTTAAACTCCTTTCCCAGGAACTAAACTCAATTCCTTACAATCTTAATATTCCAGAACTTAAAAGGATCGAATTCCCTTTTATTCACACCAAATTTACTTTTACACAATTCAATAATGAACATACAGAAAAAACCAAACACTGTATTAACACACCAAATACTTACAGTACAAATTTTCCTTCCTGGCCAAATATCCAATATTCATGGCCCTTACTATTCGCCAGAGGCTTACAGCCTTGGCTGATCAAGCTGCTCTCAATCCTCTCACCTATGTTTTTCTCACAAGAAGCCCTCCTATTTATACAAAATCATTTAATTAAATGGTCAATCTCTTAAAATCCTCAACAACCCCTAAATCTCTCAACATCCCTACAGGATAGGTGTTTATCCCTAAAATCCTTCAATTCATTAAATTTCCTCATATCCTTTTATTAATAAAAGGATATTTACATAAATCCTCACCTTCTCCTATTTAATTCAAATTAATTAATAAAATATTAAAAATCATCACACCCCATATTTACAAATTAACATTATCACACCCCATATTTACAGATGGGGAAAAAGGTCTTGATGCTCCTGCATCATTGTTGTGCTAAAATTTCCATGCACATTATCCCA
This sequence comes from Pinus taeda, assembly GCA_000404065.3. Classification (NCBI taxonomy): domain Eukaryota; kingdom Viridiplantae; phylum Streptophyta; class Pinopsida; order Pinales; family Pinaceae; genus Pinus; species Pinus taeda. Next base: position 40,709 of record APFE030878224.1, read on the forward strand.
AAGAAACACTCAAATCATTTGTGTCTCTCTTCACCACAAATGATAACAATGTACATTCATTGTTGATAAGACCTTGAAGCATCTTCCTTGTTCTCTATATCCACGAAAACCTCTATCTCTTGATTTATTTTTGTTTCCTTATCAACAATTTCATTGTCCTTCTCATCCCACATTTCTTCCACTTTTTATTTGGAATTGTGAAATTATTTGTAGTTATGATAAGTTATTCCTTTAACAAAGTTCTTACTATTGTTTTATGGTAATTTTATTTACACATTTTAAAACACTAAATGATATGGTGCTTCTAATGAAGAAAACAAATTCCAACTAATTTGATTTTGTAGAATAGGCTTTGAAATATTAACATACTTAAAAATTAGTTGAATAGGTTCGTTATTGTATCATGGAGTGTGAATTTATGTATTGTATGGTTTTTTAGTCACAATTTATCTTATAGTTGATTAAATTTGTATAAATCTATAGATATAGATTTTGTTTTCTCTCATGAAATACATTTGGCCCTTCAATTTGGTAATCACTAGGTTGCTTTTTCAAGAATATCTCATTCTATCAAATTCAAAATATTCACCACATCATTAATTTCTTTAAGTAATAATTCCCTCTAAAATATGTATTTAGAAGTTTCCTATATAACAATTTAAACTTAATTTCTATTAGCCTTTAGTTCAACAACCTTGCAAATTATTATACAAATTAGTAGATTTAAATAATTGACATTGGATAATTGAAATGTTTGATATATGATATATATGAACAAAAAAATAATACCATCCTTGTTAAAGTAGGGATCACATTTAGTTTGAGATTTATATAGTCTTTTGAAGAAATAAATTGTTGCTAAGAAGAAATAAATTTGAAAACAGTCTTGAAATGCTTCACTTGGTAAATGTGACTTGTAAAACCAAAGAAATATTCAAACCTAGATTCACTAGTAAAATTTTGGGTTATATCTAACAATAGATCACCTTTATCACACACCCTTCAATCCTATGCCCAAATGGTTTTAAGTTTTTTCATTTATTAAACATGTGTTGGGGGGAGAGTGAAAAGAGATTATTTCTTATGGGACTAGATTACTTGGGAAATACATACATACATACATACACATATATATATATATATATATGGATATATATATATATATATATATATATATATATATATATATATATATATATATATATATATATATATATATATATATATATATATATTATATATATATATATATATACATACATACATACATACACATATATATATATATATATATGGATATAGCGAGAGAGTGAGAGAGAGAGAGAGAGAATTTACTCTCTAATTCATTTAATTTTATTCTTACCAACTATTCCTTTTAAATCATTTTTCTCTTTCCTTCTGTTCTCACAATCTTTTTTAGTTCGCATTGGATTTTAATTCAAATGTTTGGTGAATGAGATGTATGAACAAAAATATAACTTGATATATGTTGTAGAAATCACTTTTATTTTAGGATTTATAGTCTCTTAAAGAAACGTAAAATTGTTTCTAAGAACTAATTTTGAAAAAGGTCAAATGCTTCACTGAGTAAATGGAGACAATATTCCTATGATCTGTTAAATTATTTAAAAAAAATTGATAATATTGTATTTTATTAACCATTTATAAAAATATACTTAACCAGGCATTATAACTATATAATACATGATGCAGGAGCATCCAGCTCGCCGTAATTGGGCAAAATCTCAACCAGGTTCGAAGGCTATTGATCGATTGGACTATTTAATTCTTACTGTGATAATTTTTCTTTTAACTTGTTTTACAGAGTCAGTGAATTCAGACATTTCTTTTTACTTAAATTAGAATTACTTTAGCTCAGTTATTAGTTAGGAAATGGTCCATTGAATTAGGGAAATAAGGGCAAGTTGTTCCTCCAAATCTTGAAATGTCAAGCAGATATAGTTATTTACAATAACAGTCTTTTTGTAACCATATTTTAAGACAGTTTAATTAACTAAAAAAATGAACTGAAAATAGAGAGATATAAACAAATCAAATGTAACAGAGAGGGGTTCAGTTGAGTTAGAGGAGAAGAAAAATAAAGACAGTCAGAAGCATTCAGAAAAGTTATTTTCCATCTGTATTATCTTTCCTACTGTTTGCCTAAATGAAACCTTTCTTTATGGCCTGATAAACTACCATACAATTAATATCTATCAAATTGTTGTTGTATGTATTCTAATACGAATCACAGTCAAATATTAAACAACCGGATGAAGTCTCGATAACTTACAGTCGCATATGAAACACAACCATACATTTATTTAATATCCATTTCGCACACAGTCAAACAATAATCCAGGCATATAATCTCCAGAAGTCCAAGAGGAAGAAGTTGCATACAGGAGTCAAACATTTCCAGTATTCGAAATCAAAGGGCAACCACAGAACAGAGGCGGGGCACAATTATAAAAAAGGTAACATTGCTGTATATTTCCCATTCACAAAAATTTCGTTTCAGAAAATCGAAGAACATAAATACAATTGAATATTGTAGAGCCAGAAAAACTCCATGAAAAGCAAAGTCCACTAATGTATATAGAGTAAAATACGATGCACAGTCGAAAAACCTCACAAACCAGAAAACCCTGGACTAGGGTTTGTCAGAAACCGACCAACGGTGATTTCCACCCTTTTCAAAACTTAACACAGGAGTGACCGAAAGGAATATAGCAAGACTAAACTTCATACAGTGACCAAAAGACCTGAGCGAGTCTACAGAACCGTATTATCAAACAAACTACAACCAGACATTTGAGATTCAGGCCTACCTAAGAACAAGTGAACTGTCAAGTTGAGGACTGGAGGGTACACGCCCAGGTTGCCAACAGTGACCTGCAATCATCAAACAATTTGTATTACAATGAAAGCAAAGAGGAGAATTACAAGTAGAAGTGCGAACGCTTGTGGAAAATTAGCAAAACAGTGAATTACCTGGGAGAACGAAGCCGAAGATAACTGTGTGACATTCTGAAGAAATTGACTGACTGTAGACCAGAGGAGCCAAAGTGGGTTAGTTCCAATAGCAGAAGCTGAGCAAGATTGAAACAAGGACAGGAGGTATTACCTGTTCTGAACGAAGAACGAGTGCCCGAGAGGTCCTGTGCTCGAGACAAGTATAGTGTCGCATTGTGAGAGTCCAAAACAACAGCAAGCGAACAAAACTTAACTAGATTCGAACCAGGAATAACAAGGGTCCAAGAGACACAGTAAAATCACAGTGACTTCCAGAAACGACTATAAAACCTCGACCAAAAACCACGAAGATGCACACAGACCGGCAAGATATTACAACCAGCAACAAACGTTGAACAAATACCTTAAAGAATACGCGCATGCATGGGAGGAAAGAACAATAGTACTTACCAAGGTTGAACCACGGAACCGAGCCGAATAACCATTAAACCCAAATGCCATTTCCATTACAGTGCAAGCAGGTCGAATAGAGGAGGGACCGAGTTTTGTCCCGCACAGAGAGTTGAACATACCAACGGAGCAGAGCAGACATCATTCCACAAAAGGAACCAAGAAACCCTCTACCAGAAAACCTCAGCGCGAAGGAAACACAAGAACAATCCAGAAATTTCCATAGAGAACAAGGGTTAAGGCATGAAGGACAAGTGGGAGCAGTTTCGAGGCGGAGTACATAACATTTACTGCAGGCATTAACTCTCCAGCTACCAACCTAACATAAAAATCCCGTGGACAAACACAGTCCAAGATTTTTATTTGCCACGTATACCTTTCTTTCTCGCGTGTAAAGTGTAAAGTGTAGACCTTTGGGCTGGGTTACACCAGAGTGGTATTAGAGCATTGAGTTAAAGAGATTTTAAAAAAAATGGACATAGGTAGACGAGGATGAGGCCGAGGTGCTCGTAGAATGGCAGATGAGGCATTACGAGAAGAACTCAGAGTTCTTACTGCTCGTTTGGAAGTAGTAGAGGCAGAGAGGCGAAGAGATCCAGAAATGGACAATGTGAGTGAAGAAGAAGTAGAAGTGGCAGCAGATGGACCTGAAGGTGAATCAACAGAAGTGAAATTGCTGAAGTCTATCTTGTTATCGAACAGTAGACCAAAACCAGAACTCTCGACATACGATGGTAGTTTGTCTATTGATGTTGTGTTAGATTGGATTAGTGAGATGGACAAGTATTTTGAATGCGAGCAAGTTAGTGAAGACCGTAGAGTCAAATTTGCAGCAATAAAGCTGAAAGGACACGCAACTCTGTGGTGGGATAGTGTCCAGAATGAGAGGAAGAGGTTGAACAAAACACCGATTAAAACTTGGACAAGGATGGTAGCTAAATTGAAGGGAAGATTTCTGCCAAGGGATTACCAAATCGCGTTAAATAGATAGGTACAGAACTTGAGGTAGAGGAGACTGACTGTGAAGGAGTACACAGAGGAATTCTACCGAGTGAATTTGCGAGCTGGATATACAGAAGATACGGCAGAAAGGACAGCCCGATATGTTCATGGACTAAGGATGGATATTTTGGATGAAATAAGTATTTTGTCTCCAAATAATATTGAGGAGGCATACTAGAGCGTAATTAAAGCAGAGGAGAAAATTAACCGAAGACAGAATGCTCAGAGAGGACGAGGGTCTGCCAGAGGGAGAGGCCAGTCCTATGGCAGGGGCCAGACTGCCAGCAACAGTGAGGAAGCCAGCAGTTCAAGGACTTCAGGAACAACAGAAAAAGGAGACGGAGTGAGAGGTGGCAGATCATTCCAACGCGGCAGAGGAAATGGTCGAGGAAGGGGAACTAGTTATCAATGCTATAGATGCCACAAGTGGGGGCACCGTTCGTTTGAGTGCCCAGAAACAGATTCAACTGGACAGCAAGGCGCATATGTGGCGCAATCGGAGGAAACAACAGCACCCCCGCAAGAGGTAGAGAATGCCCCAGAAACGGAAGAAGCTTTAGTGCTGCATAAGGTACTATTGAAACCAGTTGATGAGAGTGTCGAACAGATGCAACGGAAAGCTCTGTTCAGGACAATTTGCAAATCACAGGGTAAGTGTTGTAAGATGATAATAAACAGTGTAAGTACGGATAATTTGGTATCCACAGAAATGGTGGAAAATTTGGGGCTGAAGCGTTTAAAGCACCCCAGTCCATATAGAGTTTCATGGTTACAAAAGGGGCACCAATTACTGGTAGACGAGCAAAGTGAGGTTGAATTTCAAATAGGCCGACATAAGGATAAAATTATTTGTGACATCATGCCGATGGATGTATGTCACATATTGTTGGGCAGGCCTTGGCAATATGATAAGAAGGTGACACATGATGAAGTGATGAACTGTTATAAATTTGAGAAAGACGGGGTCAGGCATACCCTTGTGCCTATTAGAGAAGAGAAGGAAATAGCTGAAACAAATGAAACCAAAGCATTGCTAATGAGCAGGAAGCAGTTTTTAAAACAGGTTGAGAATAGTGAAATAAGTTATGTTGTAGTAAAAAAAACAAGGACAATTCTCTTACACACAGAGATAACAGATTTACCCATGGAAATACAGCGAATGTTGGAAGAATTTACGGATATAGTAGTGGACGACTTACCCGACAAGTTACCCCCCAAGCAGAGTATCAGTCACCATATTGACTTTATACCTAGAGTTAGCTTACCAAATAAAGTAGCCTATCGAATGAGCCCCAAGGATAATGAGGAAATCAGAAAACAGGTGCAAGAACTATTGGACAAAGGTTTAATAAGGGAAAGTTTGAGCCCATGTGCTGTGCAACCAGTCCTCGCCCCCAAGAAGGGAGGAGAGTGGCGGATGTGCACCGATTCAAGGGCCATCAATAAAATCACCATCCGGTACAGATTTTCGTTACCGCATATGGATGATATGATGGACTGTTTAAGTGGGGCAGCTTACTTCTCTAAAATAGACTTGAAAAGCGGATATCACCAGATTCGGATACGGGAAGGAGACGAGTGGAAAATGGCTTTTAAAACAAATGAAGGATTATATGAATGGCTGGTCATGCCATTCGGGTTGAGTAATGCACCCAGCACATTCATGAGACTCATGAATGAGATGTTGAAGGAGTATATTGGGAAATTTGTAATATTTTATTTAGATGACATCCTTATTTTCAGCAAGACGAAAGAGGAACACTTCTGGCATGTGCGCAAAGTGTTGGAAAAGCTACAACAGAACAAGTTACTAATAAATTTGAAGAAATGTACATTTCTGCAGAGGGAATTAATTTATTTGGGATTTGTGATAGCAGACAACGAACTAAAGATGGATCCGGAAAAGGTAACAGCAATAATAAATTGGCCGTCGCCGAAAAATTTGTTTGAGGTACGTAGTTTCCATGGATTGGCAAGTTTCTATAGAAAGTTTATTAAGAATTTTAGCAGGATTTGTGCTCCTATGTTAGAGACCATCAAAAAGGCCAGCCAACCTTTTCGATGGACAGAAGCAGCAGAAAAAAGTTTTCAACTATTGAAAAAAAAGATTACGGAAAGACCGATTCTCAGGCTACCAGATTTTCAAAAATTATTTCAGGTACGTTGTGATGCTAGCAGAACAACGATCGGGGCTGTACTCAGTTAGGAGGATAGGCCTGTGGCAATTTTTAGTGAAAAACTGAATGAGAGTAGGCAGAATTACTCCTCGTATGACAAATAATTTTATGCAGTGGTACAGGCTTTAAGACACTGGAGGCATTATTTATTAGGGAATGAATTCGTGTTGTTTTCAGATAATTCTGCGTTGCAATATGTAATGCAGCAACACAAACTCAATCATAAGCATGCCAAATGGGTGGAGTACTTACAGAGTTTTAATTTTGTGCTGAAACATATTAGTGGACAAGCAAACAAGGTGGCCGACGCATTTAGGAAGGCTCTATTTTTGCAGGAGAGTGCTGTACAGGTTTTGGGTTTTGAACATTTACGAGATCTTTACAAAACAGATGCAGATTTCAGAGAAGCCTATGAGGCGTGCCGGAACCCTTTGATAAGGGGTAACAATCCTTGGTTAGATTATTATATACAGGAAAAGCTGCTATTCAAAGGAGGACAACTGTGTATCCCCAACTGTTCCATGAGGGAGAATATTATTCGCGAAAAACATAGCGGGGGTTTGGCTGGACACTTCGGTATAGATAAGACCTTGGAGCAACTTAGTGATTTCTATTTTTGGCCAAGAATGCGACGAGACGTACAACGTTTTGTGACTAAGTGTAAGGTGTGTCAATTAGCGAAGGGAAACAACCAAAACACAAGATTGTATATGCCATTACCTGTTTGAGGCACACCATGGGATTCTACTAGTCTAGATTTTGTTTTAGGACTGCCAAAAACGCAGAAAGGTTATGATTCAGTGATGGTAGTGGTGGATCGTTTCTCAAAAATGGCACATTTCATACCTTGTCAGAAAACTAGTGACGCCACTCACGTGGCCCACTTGTTTTTTAGTGAGATTGTCAGGTTACACGGGTTACCAACAACCATCCTATCGGACAGAGACATGAAATTCACGGGACATTTTTTGCGTACCTTATGGAAAAAAATGAACACCCAATTCAGCTACAGTTCTGCTTATCACCCTCAAATCGACGGGCATACATAGGTTGTGAACAGGAGTTTGGGAAACCTGTTACGCAGCTTAGTCGGGGAAAATTCACGGATGTGGGACCAAGTGCTAGCACAAGCAGAGTTTGCTTACAACGATTTACTGAATCGTAGCATAGGTCTCAGTCCCTTTCAGATTCTATATGGCATGCACCCTCGTAGAGTGAATGAAATTCGGGATCTTGGTTTATAGGAACGACAGAGTGCGAATGGAGAATATTTTGCTAATGCAATGATGGATTTATACGAATAGGTGAAAGCAAAATTAAAGGACAGTAGCTCAAAATATAAACAACATGCAGATCTAAAGAGAAGAGAAGTTCATTTTGAGGTGGGGGACGAAGTCCTGGTACACTTATGTAAGGAACGTTTCCCTAAGGGTACATACAATAAAATAAAGTACAAAAAGATAGGACCTTGTAAGATCTTGCGAAAATTTTCGGCAAATGCCTACGAAATACAACTGCCACCCGGAATAGGCATTTCACCTATCTTCAATGTAGCAGATCTGTTCCCGTACACAGACGATCTGACGGAGGAAAAGAAAGATGGACCCGGACAATGCACGCGGAACACCCAGGAAGACAGAGAAACTTGGAAAAGACAGATGCCTTGTGTCCAACCCCCTGAGATCGAAGGCATCCTCGAAACTCATGTAGTTAGACGTACTCAGCAGAAAAATTATTTTCAGTACCTGGTCAAGTGGAAGAACCATCCGATTGAGGATAGCTCATGGCTTGACGCCAGGCAGATTGGACAAACAGGAACGTCGGTCGAGGAGCTCATGAACCGGAGTCATGATCTCTTTTTACACCGGGACCCTGATGCAGGAGCATCCAGCTCGCCGTAATTGGGAAAAATCTCAACCAGGTTCGAAGGCTATTGATCGATTAGACTATTTAATTCTTACTGTGATAATTTTTCTTTTAACTTGTTTTACAGAGTCAGTGAATTCAGACATTTCTTTTTACTTAAATTAGAATTACTGTAGCTCAATTATTAGTTAGGAAATGGTCCGTTGAATTAGGGAAATAAGGGCAAGCTGTTCCTCCAAATCTTTAAATGTCAAGCAGATATAGTTATTTACAATAATAGTCTTTTTGTAACCATATTTTAAGATAGTTTGATTAACTACAAAAATGAACTTAAAATAGAGAGATATAAACAAATAAAATGTAACAGAGAGGGGTTCAGTTGAGTTAGAGGAGAAGAAAAATAAAGACAGTCAAAAGCATTCAGAAAAGTTATTTTCCATCTGTATTATCTTTCCTACTGTTTGCCTAAATGAAACCTTTCTTTACGGCCTGATAAACTACCATACAATTAATATCTATCAAATTGTTGTTGTATGTATTCTAATACGAATCACAGTCAAATATTAAACAACTGGATGAAGTCTCGGTATCTTACAGTCGCATATGAAACACAACCATACATTTATTTAATATCCATTTCGCACACAGTCAAACAATAATCCAGGCATATAATCTCCAGAATTCCAAGAGGAAGAAGTTGCGTACAGGAATCAAACATTTCCAATATTCGAAATCAAAGAGCAACCACAGAACAGAGGCGGGGCATAATTATAAAAAAGGTAACATTGCTGTATATTTCCCTTTCACAAAAATTTTGTTTTAGAAAATCGAAGAACATAAATACAATTGAATATTGTAGAGCCAGAACAACTCCATGAAAAGAAAAGTCCACTGATGTATATAGAGTAAAATACGACGCACAGTCGGAAAACATCACAAACCAGAAAACCCTGGACTAGGGTTTTTCAGAAACCGACCAACGGTGATTTCCACCCTTTTCAAAACTTAACACAGGAGTGATCGAAAGGAATACAGCAAGACTAAACTTCATACAGCGACCAAAAGACCTGAGCGAGTCTACAGAACCATATTATCAAACAAACTACAACCAGACATTTGAGATTCAGGCCTACCCAAGAACAAGTGAACTGTCAAGTTAAGGACTGGAGGGTACACACGCCTAGGTTGCCAACAGTGACCTGCAATCATCAAACCATTTGTATTACAACGAAAGCAAAGAGGAGAATTACAAGTAGAAGTGTGAACGCTTGTGGAAAATTAGCAAAATAGTGAATTACCTGGGAGAACTAAACCGAAGATAACCATGTGACATTCTGAAGAAATTGACCGACTGTAGACCAGAGGAGCCAAAGTGGGTTAGTTCCAATAGCAGAAGCCGAGCAAGATTGAAACAAGGGCAGGAGGTATTACCTATTCTGAACGAAGAACGAGCACCCGAGAGGTCCTATGCTCGAGACAAGTACAGTGCCGCATTGTGAGAGTCCAAAACAATAGCAAGCGAAAAAAACTTAACCAGATTCGAACCAGGAATAACAAGGGTCCAAGAGACACAGTAAAATCACAGTGACTTCCAGAAACGGCTATAAAACCTTGACCAAAAACCATGAAGATGCACACAGACCGGCAAGATATTACAACCAGCAACAGACATTGAACAAATACCTTAAAGAATACGCGCATGCATGGGAGGAAAGAACAGTAGTAATTACCAAGGTTGAACCAAGGAACCAAGCTGAATAACCATTAAACCCAAACGCCATTTCCATTACAGTGCAAGTAGGTCGAATAGAGGAGGGACTGAGTTTTGTCCCGCACAGAGAGTTGAACATACCAACGGAGCAGAGCAGACAGCGTTCCACAAAAGGAACCAAGAAACCCTCAACCAGAAAACCTCAGCGCGGAGGAAATGGAAGAACAATCCAGAAATTGCCATAGAGAACAAGGGTTAAGGCACGAAGGGCGAGTGGGAGCAGTTTCGAGGTGGAGTACAGAAAATTTACTGTAGGCATTAACTCTCCAGCTACCAACCTAACATAAAAATCCCGCGGACAAACACAGTTCAAGATTTTTATTTGCCACATATACCTTTCTTTCCCGTGTGTAAAGTGTAAAGTGTAGACCTTTGGGCTGGGTTACACCAATACATATTTCACACATACTTTCAATTCAAACACTTTGTATGTGTAGAAGATTCACCTTGACACACCATCATGTTAGAAAATTATATATTACAACGAAATGGAACACATAAAATATATTGAAGAAATAAAGACACAAAAAACACATAAAACAAGAGAGACACAGATATATGTGGTTTACCCAATTTGGGCTACATCCATGGAGAAACAGCGAGTCCTTCCTTTTATATTATCCAGCAAACTGAAGAGATACAAACTATAGCGAATCCTGTGTAATTTCCTCTTCGTTCTCACACAATATCCTCTCCCTTTCTCACTCAGAATATAGATCTACATAGATGCAATACAATTCCCTCATATATAGTGAGGTTTTGCCTTCTAGGGCAAAAAACCCTAAATTAAACATAACTTTTTCTATCAGATCTTCACCTAATGAATAGCTCAGATTGACTATGAAATTACAACATTTTACAAGGAAATTGTACATCTATTTTTAGCTTCGGGGGCGCTGCCCCTAATCCCCTGCCAAGGGGGGGCTCCCAAAGGTCATCGTTGCCCCCCCCCTGGACCCCTGCTGTAGCGTAAATATTATGGACAACGTTGCCACCACATTATGAACTGGGGTCCAATGCGGTGATACCTATGAATAAACAAGATAATCAAGCTCCACATCGAACACATCACTACTAACCAATTTTCTTTACTAACCATTAGAAGAAGACTAATTGAGGCTTATATTTTATTTTCAAATTTTGCACACAAACTTATTCTCACATGGTATAATTAGAAAAAAAGTAAGTGGTCCATCATTTACACATCATTTCTCTTTTTGCAAGGAACAAACATCACATAGTGTAATTAGGGGAATTGTGTTAAACGATCATGAACCACATATACGCATGTTTGTAGTTCAAACACTTTGTATGTGCACTACATTCACTTTGCACATACCATCACTACTAACCAATTTTATTTACTAACTATTACAAGTAGAATAATTGATTATATTTTACTTTGAAATTTTGCACATAAACATATGCTTACATAGTATAATTAATAAAGAAGTAAGTGGCCCATCATCCACACATCATTTATTTTCTTTCAAGGAACAAACATCACATAGTTTAATCAATAGAATTGTAAAGGATCGCCACATATCCACATCATTTCACACTTAGTATGCTCACAATTTCACTTGGACACACATTCACCCCACACAATAAGCTTACTTAACCTTTGTATAAAGGGTATCTTCTTTCTAGAATCTTTGAACCTAATTTTTTTGAGCTTCTATTTTGTTTCACACCCTAAGTGAAGAAAATCCTTTCTAAAAACAATCTTAACATGAACACATTAAATTCCCCACAAGGGCCACAAGACAATTTATAGTTCAGGCTAGGATTATGGTGATAGGCAGCACATAAGTCGTCATGGTTGCTTTTCATATTGAATCATGGAAAGGTATCTTTTAGGGAGCTTAAAATCCTACATCATCCTGTGGCAAATACAATACATGGAGAGAAACTTGTGAAGGGGGCAAGGCCTAGGTGACAGATTATCACAAACCTTCATGTTGTCTCCTGACACATGTTACGGGTTTAGGTCCAAAACTAACAATAAAAATCTAAGATTCATCCATTACCACTAGACGCAAGTAACTTAGTAGCCAAATCTTAGGGCATATTTCCCTAATTGAGGCACGGAAGCGCTTAGACCTTAGATGATCTTGGTCAAGCTATAGGAAATGTCACCAGTGAAATTTAGATGTCACCCCAATACCCTATTCTAAAATCTTCACAAGTCCCAATTACTACTTGAGCAAAAGGACATTATGTCTTTTTAGGAATTTTTCTCATACGCAAAACCTTAGATAAACAATTTTTTTATTATTTCACACATCATAATTAAAGGAAAAATTAACAAATTATTTTTCAATTTGTCTTATATATGTGATTCATTAGGTTTTCCTAAAGAAAATGTATGTGTTCAAGTGTGCTTACAAACGAAATAGTCTCAGGTCTTGTTGATTTCCTTCTTTTATTTCCAACTGATTTCTTTCTCAAAATGGAATGTTTGTCATTAGTTACATGTTTCATAGGGATTATATCATATTCAGGTGCCTCCAACATACAATTCACATCATGATGCAAATTATTTTTTCTTTCATACATGTTGAATGCTTTTACCTTTCATCATATTTTGAATCACCCTTTTTGTTCACACTAGGACCAATACTTTTACTGAACTACTCTATTCTTCAACCCATTTTTCCCTGAGCTCGAAACCCTTTTATTTTCGTGTTTCAACTTAGAATGCTTGGTCCATGTGACTACAACCTAAGGTTTCCAAATTGACTTTTATTGGTTGAGGATGAATTATTTTACCTTTCATCATATTTTGAATCACCCTTTTTGTTAACACAGGGACAAGTACCTTTATTGGTGCACTCTTCTTCGACCCATCTTTCCCTAAGCTCGAAACTCTTTTATTTTCATGTTTCAACTTATAACCCTTGGTCCATGTCAATGTTTTCTACCTAGTTCCTAAATGTCAAATTGTTTTTCATTTAACTTTTCCCTAGGGTTTGTGATTAGAACCCTAGGGTTTCCAAATTGATTTTTAGTGATTGAGGATGAATTATTTTACCTTTTATCATATTATGAATCAACCTTTTTGTTGACATAGGGACCGACACCTTTACTGGTGCGCTCTTATTTGACCCATCTTTCCCTGAGCTCGAAACCTATTTCTTTTCATGTTTCAACTTAGAACCCTTAGTCCATGCCAGCTTTTGCTACCTAGATGGCTACTATCAAATCATATCAATACCTTCCACCTAATATGATGATTTCTTAAATAAACATGTGTATATAGATCTACTATTCACTTGTCTTATGATGATGATTCACTTTACTTACAAGTATATTTTGTATTGCACTATGCAGGGATGGAAATTTAGTATCCACATGAGGGAGAAGATGTGTCCCATCAAATTGATCAACTAGATGATGATCAAGATGTGCCCTACGAACCTGATCAACCACTAGAGGAACATGTGCCTTATCAAGTTGATAAATCATCACTAGGGGAACAATATGTGCCACATCAAGCTAGTCAACCACTAAAGGAAGAAGATATTCCTTATCAAGTTGATCAGCCACAATGGTGAATTGTTTGCTCTCAATTTGACAAGATAACAGGGAGTTGCAGTGCTTTGGAAAGAGGTTGACCATGTGCAGAAAATTTGGATGCAAGCACAACATAGGGCCTTGGGGAGCCTATCCTTGCTTGTATTTTAGAGACCATGTCAATAACATCATTCGACAATATTTTGAGAATCATTCAGTTGTTTCACAAGCTCATATACTACATGGGTTAATCAAACATAAGAAACTAAAACATGCCACAAAGTTTTTGGGTGCCCAAGATGATAAACGCAAGAAGACACATATGAATGTCACCAAAAATATATCAAGGTATTCATTATGTTTTTCCTACATTGTTTGAGTTTGTTTCATCAAATTGTGTAGAAGGAATCCAGAAGAGTTGTTTTACAAGAAAATATGTATAGGTGGGATAAGATGCACTGAATGTGGTGATTTGGCATTGTTCCATAGGAACTTTCTTATTGATCCCAACCATTCTAGGATGTTAGATGTCATTGTCACATGGAAGAATTATGAGTATGTCCTGGGAAATCGACCATATTCTTCAACTCTAGCGCCTAAGAGGATCAGCTAGGTTGAGGATTAGATTCCCATTTCACAATTCATGGGAGTGTTTCAAACCTTGATCTATAAATATATCAAACACTCACACATATCTAGGTGGAAGGCTTCTAAATTTAAGCATTTTTGCGAAGTATTTAAGCCAGGCACAATCTTATAATTGGTGGAATTTACTGACAATTACACATTTTCGCCTCAGAGAGAGATACAAAGTTAGTATTATCTCTCAAACCAAATGTCCATATTTGTACATGTTTTGTAAAAACATGCATAATTGAATATTGATGGTAAGGATAGCACTGACGAGTCATGTGATGTGATTAAGGAGTATCACTTTTACATCAATGATGATGGTGAGCATGACACATTGTTCATGCAACATTGCTTTGACCTGATTTATGAATCGTTCAAAAAAAAATACATATCATTCAAGAAGCATTGGATATGGTCAAATGGTTGTGCAGGGTATTTCAAGTCAACATGCAATTTTATCAGTTGAGTTCACTACACAAGAAGAAAAAAAATCAACATACTTAGATCTACTTTGAAACAAGACATGGAAAGAGTGAATGTGATGGTGCAGGTGCTTGTGTAAAGCGAGCACTTAGGAGTACCAAATGAGTCATTATGTAGATCACCTCAAGTCATCACTAGAGATGGGCAACTAGTGTAGATCCCCTTTAGGACATGAAGGTCATGAATCTATTATGCTTGTGCGTAGTTTCTTCTCGAATGTTGAACTTGGTGATGTGAATAGATCCATTCCTTGGTATTGTAATATTGTAGAAGGAACAGTGTAATTACACTTACTTCAGAGAAAATACACGGGGGAAACATTTTCCATCGAGAAAGAAAACTCGCATGTTTTTGTGAGTTTTTCATTAGTGTTGATGGATGTAGACTTGATCACTGTGAAAAACATGGGCAAGTGAAAGGATGGAAATCTGTCCCCCTTAATCTAAAGGGACCTCATCCAATTCCAACGTGGCAAGAGATGCACGATGAAGAGGCCATCATTTCACTTGATCAAGATCAAGTCTTTGATCTTGTAAGTGAAGGTATGTGGCCCATCTATCACTAACAATTTATTCTACAAATTAAAATCTTGAATGTATTTCACTAATACATATTTTGTATTTTGGTTGTAGTCAATGTTTTTGTTGTTACTACCCTAGCAAGAAAGCAAGAGAACGTGGATGACTATTTGATGTGATGCACACAGGTGAAAATTAGGTCGGTGAGACCATATGAATATCGAAAATTCACATACCAAATTGGTGACATGGTTGATATGGGCCATTTTTTTGAAAAGGTTAAAAAAAAGACGGATCACATTATCTATCTATCTATCTATCTATATATATATATATGATATATATCTATATATATATATATTATATATATCTATATATATATATATATATATATATTATTATTATATATATATTTATAATATATATAACTTGTACATACAATCATCTATTCATAGCAGCGCAGATCAATCTCATAGAAATCAAAACAAATAATGGTGAACCAAGGAGATGGAAGATGAAAGAATCAGACCATAAACCTATTATGGAGACTTGTATTCCTATGAGCCATTGGCCACATGAGTAGATGATGCAAATGGCAGTCCTTGAAGCCGAGTCTATAGCAATCAAGTGTAATCTAATCTAGTATAGGAGATCTTAAATGTATGATTTTTGTAATCTATAAATGTGACAATTGAATACTCTTGTAATTTTGTAATTTTGAATAAACAAATGTTTCCCTCTTATCTAGGATGGATTCATAATGGTGTGCATATATGTTATATAAGATTTAGTTTCCTTGAGGTGTTGAAGTTTCTAAAGTACGCCAAATTTCAAGTAGGTTTTATTTTTAGGGATAAGATCCTTATGTGAACCCCATAGATCTGAAATTTAATTTCTGAAATTTAATTAAAATTTATAATCAATAGGGATTTAGATTTAGATTTAATTAAAAAAAATATCTTAAATTTTTTAAATGTCATGTGTATAGTATTCATGTTGAGAATGCAATAAGTTTTATAGATCTATATGAATGTCATACATTTGGTTTCTTGAAAATCCATTTCAGTATGTAACAACCAAGTTGATATATTATTTTACTTAAAATGGAAATTCAACTATCGAGTTTATGAATTATGACTGTTAAGCTATTTTAGATAACCTCAAAAGAAATAAAATTGAATAAAACTTATTTGTAGTTTACATCTTGACATATAAATTAAAATCATTGTAATCTAACATACATTAATTGTGTACTAAGACACTTTCTAAAAGCCAATATGACAACTAAAATTGTTATTTTGTAAAAAAAATCTTGAATGTTAATTGAAGGTCTTAAGATAAGGAATTGATTGAAATACTTGGATATGCAAGTAAATTTAGGAAAGTGCATAAAATTATAGAAACATATCATTAATTGTTTAAGTTAACATAGATTGACTTCACTAAAAGACACTTTCTATGAATTCAATATTAAATTGATGTACATGATATTTTAGTTCATTTAAAGTATCAAAGTGATTCGTATCATAGTAAGATTGTAGTTATTTCCTTAGCCTATGAAACTAGAATTCAAAATTGTTATTATGTAAAATTTTACTTATCATTTTGGGATTCAACTGCGTTAAGTAAGTCATTCACATATGACCATTTCCATGAGAGGTAGTCATAACTGACTAATTTCTCATGATTTTTTGAATAGTTCACTTAGCACTCATTGCATCGGGTGATGCTCACAGGGGTGAAGAAGTGGGATTGAAACTAGTGAATGTGGAGAACGAATCACATAGCATCAATCATCACTTCCGGGGCTTGCACCTGGTAACCAGGACTTCCCAGGAGGTCACCCATCCCAGAACTCCTCTGGCTCAAGCGCGCTTAACTGTGGAGTTTTTTCCCACAATCAAGCCCACTTAGCTTGCTACCCCATTTGCAAAACCTTAGCAAGTATTGTGCCTCATGAACCATTCAAGTAGAGATCCCTTGACTCTTTTTGAATTTAAGTATGGGGATTTACGCAATGCATTATATTAGATATCATTTTGGGATTCAACTGCGTTAATAAGTCATTCAAACGTATGACCATTTCCATGAGAGGTAGTCGTAACTGACTAATTTCTCATGATTTTTGAATAGTTCACTTAGCACTCATTGCATCGGGTGATGCTCACAGGGGTGAAGAAGTGGGATTGAAACTAGTGAAATGTGGAGAACGAATCACATAGCATCAATCATCACTTCTGGGGCTTGCACCCGGTAACCAGGACTTCCCAGGAGGTCACCCATCCCAGAACTCCTCTGGCTCAAGCGCGCTTAACTGTGGAGTTTTTCCACAATCAAGCCCACTTAGCTTGCTACCCCATTTGCAAAACCTTAGCAAGTATCGTGCCTCATGAACATTCAAGTAGAGATCCCTTGACTCTTTTTGAATTTAAGTATGGGGGATTACGCAGTGCATTATATTAGATATCATTTTGGGATTCAACTGCGTTAAGTAAGTCATTCAAACATATGACCTTCCATGAGAGGTAGTCGTAACTGACTAATTTCTCATGATTTTTGAATAGTTCACTTAGCACTCATTGCATCGGGTGATGCTCACAGGGGTGAAGAATGGGGATTGAAACTAGTGAAATGTGGAGAACGAATCACATAGCATCAATCATCACTTCCGGGGCTTGCACCCGGTAACCAGGACTTCCCAGGAGGTCACCCATCCCAGAACTCCTCTGGCTCAAGCGCGCTTAACTGTGGAGTTTTTCCCACAATCAAGCCCACTTAGCTTGCTACCCCATTTGCAAAACCCTAGCAAGTATTGTGCCTCATGAACCATTCAAGTAGAGATCCCTTGACTCTTTTTGAATTTAAGTATGGGAGTTTACGCAGTGCATTATATTAGATATCATTTTTGGGATTCAACTGCGTTAAGTAAGTCATTCACGTATGACCATTTCCATGAGAGGTAGTCGTAACTGACTAATTTCTCATGATTTTTGAATAGTTCACTTAACACTCATTGCATCGAGTGTGATGCTCACAGGGGTGAAGAATGGGGATTGAAACTAGTGAAATGTGGAGAACGAATCACATAGCATCAATCATCACTTCCGGGGCTTGCACCCGGTAACCAGGACTTCCCAGGAGGTCACCCATCCCAGAACTCCTCTGGCTCAAGCGCGCTTAACTGTGGAGTTTTTCCCACAATCAAGCCCACTTAGCTTGCTACCCCATTTGCAAAACCTTAGCAAGTATTGTGCCTCATGAACCATTCAAGTAGAGATCCCTTGACTCTTTTTGATTTAAGTATGGGGGTTTACGCAGTGCGTAAACCCCCATACTTAAAAAAAAAATTACTTCTTGGATGTTCTTAATTGAATGTATTACATTATGGAATTGATTGAAATATTTGGATAGCCAAGGAAAGTTCAAAAAATTATATAAAATTATCTAAAAACATATCATTAATTATTTTTTGGTATACTAAATTCTAATAAATATGACTTATATCATGTGTTCTGACTAAGCTCATGTAGATTACTTCAAAAGAAATAAAACTTATTAGTTGAACACTACTAGTTGAAGACATCTTTTAAAATTGAATTTAAAATGTATTTCAATCCTATTTGTGGTTTTTAATTGAACCATGAACGTATATTTTAGTTCATTTTAAGCATCAAAGTGACTTTCATCATATTCTAAGATTGTACTTATTTTCTTAGTTTATTTCCTGAGAAGACAAAATCGTTATCTTGTTTGTTATGTATGATAAGAAACTATCCACATTAAAATATATACAAATTACATTATACATGAACATCCACAAACTAAACAATAAGCATATATAAACTGAAATAATGTTCATGCATCCATAAATTGACCATGTATGAAAATATACAAAGTTTGTACATCACATGTGAAGGTGCCCTATGAAATGGGCTTGAAAATATATCATCTATCTATGATCCACTCTAGAAAGTACTGCTTCTAGAACTTTTATGTGTGTTTTGTTGCACAGAGTGAGTGCTTATAATCTGATATTGCAATATAACACATTAAAATTCGAATTAATTACAACATTATTTGTACAAAATAAACAATTTGGAAAGAAATGACTTTGAATTGTGCATTTAAATAATCCCCTACCTGTGACTCAGTCGAGTGCACATGGAATTCAGTTGGGATGGCAGTTTGATCAATCTGGGTTTGGTGCTCCCTTGCCTATGGCTCAATGCCTCTATAGCCAACATCCCATTCATGTGTCCACATAACTCCACCATCGACACCCCTCTACATTTGGGCCTATGTACATAATGGCAAAGACAAATTATAATTAGTATATGAATTAATTAGTATGCATACATGTAACTTAAAAACATAAAATGTTGAAACCTTAGGAATACCTCAACTTCTAGTCCATGAACATTATGAGTTGGAGGTGGAGGCGGAGGAGACTAAGCCATGGAAACATGCACTAGAGTAGGATGCTCTGGTTTGTCAACTACCCCCTCATGTGTCATCGGAAGCTCATCTATGTATTTGGGTTGTGCATGCTGTTATCATGAAATTATTAATATAATTTCAATATGATACAAACTTATGAATATAAATAATGTATAATTTAAAGATAAGAGTGAAAATTTATGCATATATGTATGTAGTTTATGTCTTGTGGGTTGTGCATCCTCCAAGTGTCACAGATTATATCACAACACATACGTGCATCAAATAGGATAATATCATCATCATACGTGTTGAATTTTTTTATGCATTCAAAAATGTGTTTTAAATAATAAGGAATCACAATCTCACTCAAAATTGTATTGTCAAATTTATCAAATGAAACCAAAAATTTTATTAACTAAACTATACTTTTATTAAGTATTCGACATACTAAATATTAATATTAGTGCAACTTTTTTCATGTATGCTCTACAACTTGAACTAGGGTTAGGGTTTTGATGTTGGGAAGCATGGTGGGATGCACAGGGGGGAGTTTTTCTCCTTCCTACAACCAAGTAGTTATGGATAGAAGAAAGGATGTAGGAAAGCAATGTTTCAAGAAGCCTCTAGAGAAGGCAACAGGAGAAAGTAATACAAACATGTTGGGAGGAAATAGACCTCATGAACAAGAAGAAGAGTACCAAAAAGCTAGTGAGGAAAAGGAGAAAGGGGATAGCAGTCAAAATCCTACTTCTGTAAGAACATATGTGGTCTGCAAACCTAAGTCAAACACCATCCCTCGGGCCATCTTGAGCGACCTTGCGCTACAAGCGCATAGGGATCATATGCTGGAACATGCGATTATCTGCAAATTCATGGGAATATGGCCGACGGAATGGTGTTGCATGTCTATATAAGGCGCCACTGGAAGCCAAAGGGGAAAATAACCCTTCATCTGGGATCAAAGAGATTTTTCACAGTAATATTCACAAGCCTAAAGGATAAAGATAGAGTGTTTGAAGGAGGACCATATTTCTATGTTGCTGCAGGCCTCTACATGCAGCCTTGGATAATGAACTTTGTTCTGGAATGCAAGACATTTTCATCGGTACTAGTATGGATCAGACTATACTCCCTTCCTCTAGATTATTGGTTACCAGAATTGCTGAAAACAATAGGAAACAAATTGGGGCATTTTCTAAAGATCTTAGATGTGACTCTAAAAGGAAAATACAACTCCTTCACCCGAATCTGTGTGGAAATGGACTTATCTGGTGAACTCCCGGATGCGATAATTTTAGAAGTATATGATGAAGAATGCATACAAGTAGTGGACTATGAGCACATCCCATTTAGGTGCCGCAAATGCCATGAGCATGGGCATCTATATAGAGATTTCCCAACAAACAACATTGAGAGAAATGTGAAAACCATTGTGGATCAAAATCCTGAGGGTTTTACCAAGGTTGGGGGCAAAGGGAAAGGTGGAAAGAGGCTACAAAAGAAGATCAACAAGGAAAAACAACTGAGCCACAATAGCTTTAAGATCCTAGAAGAAGAAGAAGGAAACAAAGAAAAGAACCGAGAAATGGAGAACACTATCACTAAGAAGGAAGAGATGAAGGCATGGAAGAAATCATAGAAAACATGATGGAGATAAATAAGGACCATGAGATGACTCCAAGTGAGGCAGGAACGAAAGACCATGAACTGCAGGAGATTCTAGAGAGGGAAAATATAGATCTAGAAAAATTTCTGGAATAAGGAATGACCAAAGGAATGGACTCCCTGCGAAAAGAGGAATATGACAGGGTTCAACAACTATTCATATGGAGATCAAATCGAAAGGAAATGGAATCAAAAGAAATCATGAAATCCGGGAATACAGAGGGGTCAAAATGATGGAGGAGACATATGCACTATCTCCGAAGAACCCATGTAGGAAAAGAGGAAGAAAAAGACAGAAGGAGTTGTTGAACGAATGTGGAAAACTATTGATTAACTCAGGTAAGATGAAAGAGCTTACTAGCTACTCCTTTACTAATATTTCTTAATGATGCTCACAACCTGGAATATTAGAGGCTTATGAAGTAGAAGGAAACAAAGAAATCTCAGTAATAGAATAAAAGAAGAAAAACCATATATGGTGTTTATTCAGGAGACAAAATGCTCAATGGATAAGATTTGAGAAATACATAATAAATGGCTAATCAAGTATGAATATTTAGAGGTTAAATCAAAAAACTCAGCAGGGCGGGGGGGGATTCTCATGCTATGGGTTCCACAAAAATTTGGAATACTAGATGTTGAGGCATCTAGGAACTATCTTTCTTTGGTATGTCAACCTTTAGGGGATAAGGAGATATACATGATCACAAATGTATATGGCCCTGAAAAGCAAGAAGATAAATTCAAGCTCCTTACCTCCCTAGAGGAACTAAGAGCAAGATACCCTAATATGCCCTAGATCGTTGCAGGAGACATCAATATGATAAAATCTCTTACAGAAAAAAGGGGGCATCAGGAAGCTAAGTAGAGACTCCACGAATTTTTGGAACTTCATAATGAATATGGGGTTAGTGGACATGGAAACAATAAATGGGACCTTCACCTGGAACAACAAGAGGGGAGGGGCTTCACAAGTTGCCTCTAAATTAGACAAATTTATTATCTCAAAGGAACTCTTTTTCTCAGGCCCGGCCATGACAGCTTCTATTCTTCCCTTTGGAGGTTTGGATCATTGGCATGTTCAGCTGGAAGCCACTTTTACGAGCATACCAAAAAATAGACCTTTCAGGTTTGAGAATGCCTGGCTCTCTCATCTTGAATTCAATAGTAATATTGACAAATGGTGGAAAGAGGATCTAAACATTCAAGGCACCAAAATGTTCATGCTCCAATAGAAACTTAAACATATCAAATCCAAGCTTAAAAGCTGGAACAAAAATGAATTTGGAAATATCTTCAAAACCAAAAGAGAAGCTGAGCAGAAAATCGAGGAAATCAATAAGATCAACATCGCAGAGGGCTTTATTGAGGAGCGAAAAAAGCTAGCAGAAACTTTGCAGGAAGAATGGGAAGATCGGTGCTTACAAGAGGAGATTTTATGGAGGCAAAAGTCAAGGATATAGTGGATAAAAGAGAGAGAAAGAAACACGAAGTTCTTTCAAAAATCCACCATGGATAACAGGGCACACAAAAGAATTACAAAGCTCAAAGACTCTCAAGGGAGAGAAATTTTCTCGCACAAAGACATGGAATCTCTCCTTGTACAACACTTCCTCAATATTGCAGAGGAGCCCCTAAAGGATAGATCTAGGTTCATCAACCATTTCATACAGTACATGTAGAATTTTCTCTACAAATCAGCTAGCTCACTGATATCATGTAGAAATTTCACCTACAGATCAAACTGATATATGCAATGTACTAAAGAATAATACTAGATCTACATCTACTATAAACTTTGCGGAAGCTTAATTGAACATGAACAACATAAAGCATGAATAGATATAACTGAGAATGAGAAGTAATCAACCATAACACAGAAGACATAACCTGCGGAAAGCACCAGCCTAAAACCCCATCTCTGTATTATCAGTCAAGAGGAAATCCTCAACAACATACAAAAAGAATCAGCTCAAAAGCTACCCTGCTATCTCTGTACTTTGATGATTAAGCTCATGGACTACCTAGGCCTAAATATATAGGGTCCACAAGTCCTCCAAGCTCCTATTTCCTTGCGTAGTTTTGATTGGGGTCCAATGTCATAACATGTGTGAATTGGCCACATCACATATGCTGTAACCTTAGGCCCAACTATGCAATCCATAAGGAATAATATTCCTTCTGCATGCAAGGAATATTCACCAAGGAATATCCTAGCAACTGATAGTAAACTATACCTCCATCTGATCTCAATTGGCTCTCTGTCTGAACTAACATGCATGAGTTATCTAAGCTATAATGTTTAGTTATCTGAAAATACCAGTTGTTACATGCATGCAAGCATTAACAAACTGAATCTTATTAATTTAACAACTTGTTAAATTAATCTAACTAGACTAGAGTTAGTTAACTGTGCCAACTAATTACAACTCATCCTCATCCTTTAACTGATGGTTAAATCCCTCAATCAAAGGAGAAACTGTTGCATGTCGTCACATAGACTTCAAGTTCATAACTCCTTAACTAATTAACTCAAACTGAATTAATTTACAAATTGCTATTAATATCAAATTCGAATTTTACTTCCTATTTCTAGTCTAGGGACTGACTAAAATAGGAATCCACACTGAACTGCTAAAAATAGAACTTCTATTTTTAGCGCATACATTTGTCATTCCCTGTTGCCCAATCTAGCATTGGTACCCAAACTGCTATTTTTAGCACTTCTATTTTTAGCAATTTCTTGTTGCCATTTTTCAACACTCCCTCTCAACAAGAAAGGCTTCCTCGAACCCAATTCTATACCTTCGGAATGTTTTCCATGCAACACCTCTACCATGTGTGGTTGCTCGAGCAACTCTCGGAACAAAAAAAATTCCCAACTGACCTCTATGTTGGGGTAGAAACATACTCTGATGCTGAAGATCTACCTACTGCTAACAAGTGCTCCCTCTCTAACCTCTGTGTTATTGCAACATCTCCATGCATCTCATACCATTGCACACCTCTCTGTGCTACCCTACACTGGTGCAACACACTTATGCCTCTCGCATTGTTGCAGCCTACTAGCTCTATGCCGTCTTGGGATTCCCTGCACTGTAGCTCTCTCTGCCACTCCATCTGCATCTATCTCTACCCAATCAGTTAATTCTGCTACTCCTCATCGAGTCTCTCATAGCAAAGTCAAATCAAAGAGGTTGGGTACCTCAAGGATCCCGCCCCTCATCCTCGGGATGATCACTCCACATCACCCCACCTCCTACCTGGAGGTATGGTTGCATGTGATCCCTCTATCCACCTAGATCGAAGTTTCCCCCTACAAGAAGTCTCTGCATGAGTAGATGCCTCTACTTGATCTCCTCTCAGCTTTCCCTGTTGTGGCTGCTCCACAACCTCCTCAAGCTGTTGCACCAATCGTGACTCCTCCATAATTGTCTGAGACTTCTTCTAGCACTTCATGTTGAGAGGTAATATACCCTCCCTCTCAACCACCATGTCTCCATCAGTTGCCTTGCTGCTCAAGGCTTTGCATGCATCTTGAACCTTAAGAGAATACAGGTTCTTGACTCGTGAACCGATCTGCTTCACTTCTCTAGTGATGATGTTCCTAAGGAAAACCTTTCCCTTACTGAAGACTACATCACAGCCTCTATCTTCCAGCATCGCGATCGACACCAAGTTTCTCTTCAGTCCTGGTACATACTTGACATCGGTCAAGGTAAGGCAAGCTCCATGCTCCCTCTGAAAAATAACCGTGCCTACACCTGAGACACTATACTTTTCATCATTACCCATCGCTATGAGTATTTGGAGATCTTTCTCCTCCAAAGTACTGAACAAACTCTTGTCACTGGTCATGTGGAAAGAAGCTCCACTGTCAAGAAACCAATCACTTCCCACCATGGATGAAACCATGCATGCGAAGAGTGTGAAATCCAACTTGAACTGTGAAGCAAGTGCCTCACCTTCAGATCCTTCCCTAAATCCCTTCTTGGATTTCCTCAGTGGACAATTTGTAACAAAATGACCCACCTCATGACAACGAAAGCATCACACTTTCGATTTGTCAAAATTACTCCCACCATGGGAAGAACTGGACTCAAAAAGAGAAACCTTCTCCTTCCCCTTCTTCACCTTACTCGCTAAGGCACAGTTTTCTTCATTGTCCATGAATGAAGAACCATCTCTGGTGCTTCTTCTTATCTCCTCATACATCAAATCCAACCAAAGTCATTCCCAATTTGGCAGTTTCTCTCTTCCATTAACCGAGTCTTGGCAGCTATGCCAGCTCTTAGGAAGATCGATGAGTGCAAGACTCACCATATCATCATCAGTTGTCATGATCCCTACACTTCCAAGCTCATCCCTGCATGAGGTGAGCTTATTCAGATACATAGAGATCTTGTCATCCTTTTCACACTTGATCTTTCAAATTTTGTCCTTCAGTGCTAGCTTCCTCTGATCACTGTTATTCTGATAAAGATCTTTCAATGTTTTCCACATTGAAAATAGAGTCTCCTTCCCACGGAGGCTTGAGACAATGTGATCTCGAACTCTCTCCAGAAGGATTCTCCTTGCTCTAGCCACACACTTCTTCCATTCCGCCAGTTGAGTAGCATCAGTCAGCTTCAAGACTTCTTGATCAATGAAGTCCTTAAGGCCATTATCTTCTAATACTGCCTCCATGTGATCCTTCCAGGCTATATAATTCGAATTGCCATCAAGGGCATATTCGAGTTTCAAGCCATAGAATGTCTTCAGTTAATAGATGTGATAAGAACTCAATTCAATATTCAGAAACCACAAAATTCAACTCCTCCCTTCTTGTATATTGTTCTTCCTTGATCACCTGTCCTCTGATACCATGTAGAATTTTTATCTACAAATCAGCTAGCTCACTAATATCATGTAGAAATTTCACCTGCAGATCAAACTAATATATGCAATGTTCTAAAGCATAATATTAGATCTACATCAACCATAAATTTTGCAGAAGCTTAATTGAACATGAGCGACATCAAGCATGAACAGATATAACTGAGAATGAGAAGTAAACAACCATAACACATAAGATATAACCTGGAGAAAGCGCCAGCCTAAAACCCCATATTTGTATTATCAATCAAGTGGAAATCCTCAACAACATACAGAAAAAATTAGCTCAAAAGCTACCCTACTCTCTCTGTACTCTGATGATTAAGCTCATGGACTACCTAGGCCAGAATATATAGGCTCCACAAGTCCTCCAAGCTCCTATTTCCTTGTGCAATTTTGATTGGGGTCCAATGTCATAACATGTGTGAATTGGCCACATCATACCTGTTGTAACCTCAGGTCCAACAACACAATCCATGAGGAATAATATTCCTTCTACATGTAAGGAATATTAACCAAGGAATATCCTAGCAACTGATAGTACACTATCCCTCCATCTGATCTCAACTGGATCTCTGTCTGAACTGACATGCATGAGTTATCTAAGCTATAATATTCAGTTATCTGAAAATACCAGTTGTTACATGCAATCAAGCATTAACAAATTGAATCTCATTAATTTAACAACTTGTTAAATTAATCTAACTAGACTTGACTCAGTTAACTGAGCCAACTAATTATAACTCATAATTACAACTCATCCTCATCCTTTAATTGATGGTTAAATCCCTCAATCAAAGGAGAAACTATTGCATGTCCTCACATAGACTTCAAGTTCATAATTCCTAAACTAGTTAATCAAACTAAATTAATTTACAAACTGCTGTTAATATCAAATTCGAATTTTACTTACTATTTCTAGTCCAGGGATTGACTGAAATAGGAATCCACACTGAACTGCTAAAAATAGAACTTCTATTTTTAGCACTTCCATTTTTCATTCCCTGTAGCCCAATCCAACATTGGTACCCAAACTGTTATTTTTAGCAGTGCTTTTTTTAGCACTTCTATTTTTAGCAATTTCTTGTTGCCATTTTTCAATAGTACATCCCTTAGCTAGTCACCAGAGAAGATAACCACAATCTTAACATGCTAGTGTCGGAAGAGGAGGTTAGTGAGGTGATCAATGAAATGAAAAATGGAAAAGCTCCAGGCCAGGATGGGTTTAATGTAGACTTCTTCAAAGCATGTTGGAAAATAGTCAAACATGATATCCTTGAGGTGGTGGAAGACTCAAGAAGCTCCAAGAATGTACTGAGGGTGTTTAATGTTTCCTTCATAGCTTTGATCCCATAAAAGGAAAATTCCATGGCTCCAGATGGCTTTAGACCCACAACGTTATGTAATGTGGTGTATAAAATTATTTCCAAGGTGATAGCCAATATACTCAAGCCACTTTTACCAGCTCTCATCTCAAAGATGCAAACAGGATATGTGGAAGGAAGACAAATCCTTAATAATATTATCCAAGCTCATGAGGTGGTACACTCTCTCAAAAGAAACAAACAAGCTGGTATGATCATTCAATTAGATATAGCAAAAGCTTATGACAAGCTAAGCTAGTCTCATATAAGGGTAGTTCTAAAAGCCTATGGCTTTGACCACAACTGGATAAGATGGGTTATGGAACTAGTCACGATGACTAGTTTCTCCATACTGCTTAATGGCGCTCCTTTAAGACTCTTCACACCCTCCAGAGGTCTCAGGCAAGGGGATCCGCTCTCACCCTTCCTCTTTGTTCTCATGATGGAAGGGCTTGGTAGAGCATTTAAAACAACTAATGCTAAAGGAAGAATCCAGGGCATCAAAATCACCTTGGATGGAGCGGCAAATAAACAGAAACAATTTGTGGATGACACAATGCTGCAGGGCTTACCCACTGTTAGGGAAGCCAGAATGATCAAACAAATTTTGAACGATTTTTCTATGGTTGCTGGCATAGAGGTAAGCCTCAACTAATCAAAAGTTTTTTCTTTAACACTGACATTGCTATTCAATGTAATATCACTAGAATTCTTGGGTTTCAAAGGGACCAACTACCTTCGAAGTATCTAGGCATACTCTCACAGATAAACCTCTCAGCAAGGAAATGTGGGAGCCAATTGTAAATAAATTGTAGGACAAGATCCGAAAATGGACATGCAGGTCTTGAAATTTGGCAGGGTGCCTTGTGCTCACACAAGCTGTACTGCAGGCCATACCCATATTTATGTTCTCAACTCTTCCCACTCCTAAAGGATTCAAGCAGTAGATCAAGAGCATACAGAGGGACTTTCTATGGGGAAAAGGAGAGGTAAAAAATAAATTGGCTTTAGTAGCATGGGACAAGATCTGTAAACCCAAGAGCCACAGTGATTTGGGGCTTCATGATTCAGAAACCATCAGCAAGGTCTCGGGAGCCAAACTTTGGTGGAGATGGATCAAGGAATCGGCTACTCCCTAGGCTAAGCTATGGAAGGAAAATTATGCAAAGAAGGTAGGAGAAAGATCACATCAGAATGTCTGGGCACATAAAGGGCTCCCACATTTGGAACCTTGCCTGGGACAATAAAAGTATTGTTCAGCAACCTAGTTTCTAAGAAATTTGAGCTGGGAACCTAGCACGATTTTGGGAGGATAACTGGCAGCATGAAACCAACTTGTACAAGGATGAATTAGCAGCGCTCACGAATGACGAAGATAACAAAGGTCTACTTATGGTAAAAGACTTCTGGGACCAGGAAAGGAACAATGGAAAATGGAGAACTTGGAAGGATCTAGGGCACAATGAAGAGAGTCCTATGAGGGCCTAGGCAGAATCTCTTACCTAGGATCTAGAGCATAGGAGAATTCTAGTATCCTCCTTTCTTGACTAGCTAAGATGGGGAAAGAACAATGAAGGAAACTTTAATCTCAAAGAAGCTAAACAAGTAGTAACAGGATTTAACTATCCTAATCCTAATTAAGTTTGGAAGAATCTTTGGCAGAGACCCCATTGGATGAAAATAAAACCATTTATTTGGCTAGTTCATCATAGGAAAATCTTAACTTAGGAGAATCTCCTGAAAAAAAGGATTCATTGGACCTTCCAAATGCTACCTTTGTGACGAGTGTGGAGCCTGATTATCTTCTATATTCAAAAGTACTGCCACATTGGACCCCAGTTCAAAATGGGGGCGGCAACGCCG